>PITA01000920.1:0-189932 GCA_004023965.1 Spilogale gracilis
TCTTCTTCTTCTTCTTCTTCTCCTTCTTCGTCTTCTTCTTCTTCTGGCTTAATTCTATTAGAACAATTTTAGAACAACAAAATTGAGAAGGAGGTACAGTGATTTTTCTTATAACCTCTGCCCCTATATATACATAGCCTTCCCCATTGTTAACCTCACTCACCAGAGTGGTACTTTTCTTTTTTTAATCAAAGATGAAGCTACACTGACATATCATAATCACCTAAAGTCCATAGTTTGCCATTGGATTCTCTCCTGGTATACACTCTATGGATTTAGATAAATGTATAATGACATAAATCCCTCACTGTAATATCACACAGAGTAGTTTCACTGCCCTAAAAATACGCTGTGCTCTATTCTTCTCTTTTTGGACCAAGTCTTGAACTAGACACAAGTTCACTGCTTTCTAGGTTCTTACCCTACAGGCCTCCCTTTTAATTATCTAGCCAGGCCTTGTATTATTGCAAAGGAGATATGCTGAATTGTTCTTTGTTTTGATCTATGTTTATATATACATGTTCAATAGAGGCTTGAGTCTCTATTAAACTGGTGAGAAATAAGGGTCACTCCCTTTATGTCTACTTTGTCCTGATAAGTAATTGCAAAGCTTTGCTTCATTAATGAGGTTTGTTTCCAGGCTTGATCTTTTCTTCTTGTTCCCTGGAATCTCCGTCTTCTGATACGAAGATATAGTGATAAAGATGATGATGATGACAGTGCAGTGGCATTGTTGATGCCTTTCCTCCTACTCCCCAGCACCCAAGCCCCCATCCAGGTGGAGCCAGCTGCTGCTCTTTTCACTATGTTTAGTCTTAGAAACATTTGTACCAATTAATGTATCATCAGAAGAAGTACTTTAAGCTATAGTGGGAAATGAGACAAAATTAATCCCATCTCACAATAGCTTAAAGACTGTAATTGTTTTGTCCAGAACAGTTGCTGATAATGGCTGATTTAACAAGCAAGTGCCCATCTCCTCCAAATTCTGTAAGTAGTTTAATATCCCTAATTCTTTGCTATGATCTCTGCATTAAACTTGGGCCAATGTCAAACATGCTAGTGGTTTTGGCTGGTTAGAAATTGTTGTAAAACAAGAGATAAATGGTCAACATGAAGAGAGGTCAAGAAAGGCACATGACCTCTGGGATTTGAGAGGGGTGTGTGTCTAGTTAAGGGAATAGCACTAAGGACTTTGAGAATTATATCCTTTCCCCATGTTGGGTAAGTGAATTATAAGATAAAGAAATCCTAAATTTTATGTATTGTGTTTATGTTTGGGATAAAATAATCTTCAGTGATATGAGGTATGGATGCCTGTTATGCCCTGAAAACCTTCCCTGATGAGACTTGGGCTGGTTTAGTACAGTTATTGGAGGAGATGTTTATTTGGACAGAAGGGGAATATACTAGTAGAAAAGAATGTTTCTGGGTGATTTCAGCCTGCTTGAGAAAACCAGATTTTTTAAAATGATAGTTAGAGGCACCTGGGTGGCTCAGTTGGTTAAGCATCTGCCTTTGGCTCAGGTCATGATCCCAGGGTCCTAGGATTGAGCCCTTGAGTCAGACTCCCTACTCCCTGCTCAGGATGGAGTCCTCTTCTCCCTCTGCTTCCCCTCCTTCCACTCCTAACTCATGTTTTCTGTCTTTGTCTCTCAGATAATTAAATAAAAATCTTTAAAAAATTTATAATGGCTAACACATATTGGGTGCTGACTTGATGGGATCTGAGAAAGACAGATGTCATTTCGAACCAACATGGGCCTTTGTGATAAAAGAAAAAGAGGAAGAACAGAATGATGAAAATGTAATTGTTTAATAGAACTGAGAATTTTTTAATATATAGATCCTAGGCCGGATCTATATATTAAATGTGAGTGAAGAGTAGGTGTAAGTGAGGGACAGTTTGTATCCAGCAATTTGGCTAGCCTTGCTGTGATCTGAAATAAAGTGAGCAGTAAGGAGAATGTGGCTGTGACTTGGCCTCTGCAATCTTTCTTGTGAATGATTTCCTAAATGGAAGTTTCATATAACTGAAAAGTTAGAGACTAAAAACAGAGCTGAGGAGAACCTGGGTGGCTCAGTGGTTAAGCCTCTGCCTTCAGCTCAGGTCATGATTCCGGAGTCCCAGGATCAAGCCCCTCATCAGGCTGCCTGCTTGGGGGAAAGTCTGCTTCTCCCTCTCTCACTCCCTCTGCTTGTGTTCCCTCTCTGGCTGTGTTTTCTCTGTCAAATAAATAAAATCTTAAAAAAAAAAAAAAAGACACAGCCAGGTTCAGGGGCTGAAAGACCATTATAAGGTATTTGGTTCTGCTTGTTTCTGAGTTAGCTTCTGCCTCAGCCAAGCTCTCCTCAAAGGTTGAAAATGACCACCACTGGCCCCAGGCTCACTTTTTTTTTTTTTTTTTTTAACAGGTTAAAAACTCCAGTAGAAGGAGAGTGTCTCTTTTTCAATAGTTTCAGTACAAGTCCCAGGGCTCATTGGACTGACCGATGTAATCATTTACCCATTTCTTTACTAACCATTAAATTCAGCGAAATGGAATGTGCTAATTGGCTGGTTTATGCCCAGTGCCCAGTATTGTTGTAAGCCAATAGGTTAGAACCATATAAGCCACATGGGCTTGGAGTGGGGAAAAGATACTTATCAGGAGAAAGAAACAGATTATAGGTAGGTGAAAACAATGAAGAATTTCCCACTCTTTATTGCCTATAGAATCCCTTTTCCTTAAGATTACTATTCAGTAGAACACACTTGGGTAAATGCAGTCTTAAGTGATCTGATCCTTAAAAAATGTCTCATAATAATCGTGGTCTTATGCCTAGAAATTCTTATCTGACCCCACTAAAGTTGTTTGTAAATAAAGGTGACAAGTGCATTGCCTGGTTTTTACATCCCTCGGACCTGCCATATTAATGGTGATAGTCATGATTAAATTTCTTCTTAAAAGAACCACTCTGCATTTGTTCAGTACTATACATTCTATCAAGTTTTCTCCCCACATACCATCTCATTAGTTCTTAGATGCTATTAAATGTAGTAAATTACTCTATGACCACAGATACCAGACATCAATCTTTTTGTTATTAGTTGTCAAAATATCACACCCAATTCCCAGCTTCCTTTAACTCTACTTGTCACCTTGCTAGACTCAAAAACTCTTAATGAAGTTGTTAGGTATGCTAATTAACTTTACCTTAATAAAAATATCTTTTATTTTAGTGTCATAAGAAATTAACAGAAGAAAGGGCTGTTTGGAGGGAGAAGACTGGCAAATAGCACCCACTTTTCAATCTGAAAAGTGACAGAAGGCAACAGTCCAGGCCCAAGTTATTTACGTTTAAGAGCAGTGGCATTGACATGGCTTAGTCGGAGTTGCCACTGAGCATTGGGCAATATTTTTTTTTTACTTTGAATTTATTTTATTTTTTCAGTGTTTCAAGATTCATGGGCAGTATTTTTAATCAAGAATATATGAATGTATGTATGTATGAATCAGTGAGGATGCATTTGGTTGCAAGTAAAAGAAAGTCCAACTCACACTGACTTAAAAATAAAGGAAATTTATTGGCTCATATAACCTTATGTCTGCCTTAGAGTCTTAGGACAAGGATGGATAGATAGATAGATAGATAGATAGATAGATAGATAGATAGATAGATAGATGATATGAAGGGTAGAGTACAGCATTTGTTTGATTCTGTGGCTTACCACAGTGATCAGAAAGAGCTTAGCATGGTATCAAAAAGGCTTTACATCTGCTCCATAAGCCATCCAGAAGAGGAGAGCAAGCCTTCTTTTCCATGAGACCCTAGAAAATATACTCTCCAGTTTTATTGGCCTGGATTAGATCATATACCCCTTCCTGATCAAAAGCTCTAAGCAGTTATTTGGATTATGCCTATTGATATTCTGTCCCTGCAGTCCGACATGAGGTTGACTTACTCTGAATCATATGTGGGCTGAGTGAACTGGGTTGTTATCAAGGAATGGGAGTCAGATATATGGGATGAAACTTCAAACAAAACCCATTAGAGTAGGATTATATTATTATATACTCTCCCCCACCCAATCTCTCTTACCTTTGAGATATTATCTATTTATCTTCATTCTACAAAGCATTTCAGGCAGACATGGTCCATCTATAGGAAGGGGTTGAGGATAACAGAGAGAGTACTCAATTTGGAATTCAGTGATGCCATATCCCATCTCTGTGTCTTGGGTAAGTCCCATATCTTATATCTGAAACTTGGTCTCTCTCACTGGATAAATGAGAATAATATTTACCCTATTTACCTCACAAGGTTGTTGTGATCAAAGAAAAAACCCATGAATTTAGTAGCATTTTCTAGTTTACAATGCAAATGTAAGTCGTTACTTTTTTAAATGGCTGCCATCATTTAATAAGGAATAAAGATTTCAGAGCAATCACTCAGGGTGGCATATTTGCTTTGGAAAATGCTCAATCCTAAACCTCTACTTGCTGATAAAAGCTGCAGCAGTAGCTTTTAGATACATGGTGCTGAGCACAGGAAACAATGACTTTGGAATAGCTGGAGAAAGACCAGATGGATGCCCCTATGATCAAATGAGTTATTTTTAGAAACATGCTCAGTATCCTAGGACAGTGTCATGTGGGGAGAAATTATCTCTGCAGGATAAAGTACTGTACTAGTTATTCCCCTTGCAATATCCAGAGGTAAAAAACATGGGTTTTGGATATATATACACACATAACCATGAGGAATCATTAACCTCTTCGATCCTCAGGTTTCTCATATGGCAAAGCAGATAATGACACTGACCTCATAATATTTGAGAGATGTTGTGTACGTTGGTGACTATATAGTGCCAAATGGTGCCTGGCGCATAGTAGCTGCTTACTAAGTAATAATTCCTCAGGATGCCTGTAATTGGTAAATTTACAACTAAATAACAAGAGGACCTTATCTCTGAAGCTTTTATCTTTAAAACCCCAGAAGTCCGTAAATATTTTCAATAGAATTCCTTATATTCTTAATCTTAAGAAATGATTTGTAGATGACATTAAGATATTTAAAAATGATGATTTCCAAACTTCTTAAAGTGTCTTATCATTCTTGGCTTAATGTTTCCAAGTTGATTTCTTACCAAATCCCTTACTAGAGGGATTTGGATATAAAATACAGATAGCCATCCAATAATTATCAATATGTCACTTTATAGATATACTTCTTATCTTTTAAAATTTGGAAGATCAGTTTTTGTCTTTATATACTGAAAATTCCTGCTGACCAGTATATATGTGAATTAATAGTTCAGTGCTGGTTAATATTTGTAATAATGACTCCAAAGTATTTTTAGTACTCTGAATCATCAAACATAGGAAAAGTAACATTCAAAACAGCCTAAGGGTTAAATGTATTTTGTTCCATTTAAGCTTTTTGAAATCTGTATTTATAATTCTATCTCATCACTAGACATATTTATAAGTTGAACTTCAGAACTTTGTTTCTGGACAGGAAATAATACAGAAATAGCAATCTAATTAAGAATTCTAAGTAGATTCTGTACTCTAATAAAAGCTGTAGTTATTGTGCAAATGGATGGAAGTTTATATTTAAGAATGATTAAACATTTTCAACAGTAATAATTCCAAAATACTGTGGGCTAGTAGAAAGATCACAGACTAAGAATTAGAAGGTGCATGTTCTAAACACCAAGTATCTTCACAACCTTGGGGAAATAACTTAACCTCCCTGACTTCAACTTTGTTATCTGTAAAATAAGGGAAGTGTACTAGATTATTGCTGTGATGCCTTTAGCCATTAACATTTTATATTTCTCTTCTAATATGTAATATGTACTGTGTGGGTTTTTTTAAAGTTTTATTTATTTTAGAGAGAAAGAGAGCGAGAAAGCATGAGCAGGACAGAGAGAGACAAGCAGACTCCATGTGTAGGGCTTGATCTCATGACCTTGAGATCATGACCTGAGCTGAAGTCAAGAGTCAGACACGTAATCAAGCACCCAGACAGCTGTACTTATTAAAGAACTGAATTAGGTTACATTTGGAAAACTGGGAGTAGCATACAGCATATTTATTAACAGTTACTGCCCCAAAGTTATTATTTTTAATCTTAAATAAGACGTTGTAAAAAGAATCACTGTTTAAAACTTGAGTAAGAACTGGGGCATTTGGCTGGCTCAGTTGGTAGACCATATAACTCTTGATCTCACGGTGATGAGTTCAAACCTCATGCTGGTCATAGAACTTACTTTTTTTTTTTTTTTTTTTTTTAAAGATTTTATTTATTTGACAGAGAGAAACACAGCCAGAGAGGGAACACAAGCAGGGGGAGTGAGAGAGGGAGAAGCAGGCTTCCCGCCGAGCAGGGAGCCTGATGCGGGACTTGATCCTGCTTCTCCAGGATCATGACCTGAGCCGAAGGCAGTCACTTAATCAACTGAGCCACCCAGGCGCCCCCATAGAACTTACTTTAAAAAAATAAATAAAATATAAAAATTAAAAAAAAAAACTTGATTAAGGACAGATCTCAGGGAGTTAGACTCCAAGTATATAATTCATTATTACTTCTGAGATTAAAGTACACTATTGTGTATAGGCCATTATGACTATAACAAACTAACTTGACAATTGACATATAAATAGGCCAGTTTTGAGCTAATTTGCTAATAATCTTCCATTATTAACATATATTACATAAGATGTAATCTTGATATAAGTGAATGACTTATCTTTTTCAATCTTGATATAAGTGAATAACTTCAGTTATAAACACTGTTATCTATTTTATATGCTGTTACAACAAATGTCCATCAACAGGCTAAAATTCATTAATAATCCTCTAATCAATATTTGTGCATTTGCTGACAATCTGCTTTCATCCTCTAGTGGCCTGTTCCTTATTTAACTATTAATCATAAAAATACTTAGTACAGCAAAAAATATTTTAAATGTCCAATTATGATAATCACTGGGATCAACAAACATTGTTGGATGTGTAAATAGCCATCAGTAAAGGCAGCTTGTGTACAATTCTGAAAAGCTAGTGTTGATAGAGGTTAACCTGTTAGTGGACTTTGGTCATGGCATGTTCACTCAAGCTATAGTAGTATTTGTGATGGAAACTCCCCCAGGAGCAAATACAGCTGCATCAATTTCAGCTGATTAGATTGCTGCCTTATATATGCATCAGCAAATAACAAAGAGACAGCTGACATGCTACAGGAGCTAGACATCAGACACAATAAAGAATGTATTCAGACTTAAGGAATGGGAAGTCAAGTGATGCTCAATCTATGTCAAGCCACAAAACTGACATGATTGTTGAGGTAAAGAAGACATGCTGTGGCCCATACTATAACATGAGGCTTTGTTGGAGAAAGAAAATGTGGATTTCTGTGAAAGCAGAAAAAAAGGAAAACTTTAATTATACTTACTGTGGTGAAGAGCTAAATATAGAAATATCCTTGGGGTTAATCTAAATTCAAGAAAGCACTTATTATTACTCACGTAGCCTTTTGTATGTTAATATCAAAGTGCTGTTAGACACTAATATGTTAATACTATGGCTTTCATTATAGCAAGAAAAAGTCTTTCAGGATGGTTCAGGCAAACAAGTAGGGACTAGTGTTAAACCAGGTGTATCTGACAATAACAAGAACTAGAAACTCAAATCATTATAAAGAATAAGGGAATTTACCAATAATCCAGAGGTAAGTACTGTCTATGCCAACTTAATCCATTTACTCCGTCTTTATTTTTCTGCTGTTTTCTTGGTTCTTCTCTCCCCTCTGCATGGTAGCTTCATGCTGGTATTGAGGTGTTGCCCTGGAATTAAACCTCCTATCTACTAATGAGGGAGTATAAATGTGGATAAAGTATTGCTTCCAGGGACTTCTTTCTAGAAGATTAAGGAATAACTTTTTCAAAAACCATGAGAAAACCCTTTTTTTTCCCCTCCCCATCTAAGTGACCTAGTGGATAACCTATGACTAGTCTGGAGCCAATTATAGCAAGAAAGGTGGGATGGCCTTAAGTGAATCTAATCCACATTTGGGGTAGATGCATGAGAGCCTGTCAATACAAGGGCACCATGTGTGTGGGAAGTGGATATGTGAATAAAAGCAGGTTCTATTAGGAGAGCAGCAAAAAGAGAAGAATGGATGCCCAAATACTAGTCTAGGATCTGTATTTACTAGCTGTATGAGATTGGGCAAGCCTTAGCTAGCCACTTCAAGCTTTATTTTCCTTATCTGAATAACAGAGGCTACTCAAATACTTGATATCCGTTTTCTCTTTCCTTAGTAATAATAGTGCCTTTCCATTCTGATTGGAAAATTGCCAGCTAACATCTATACTTTGGGGTCTACTCTGTCTCTAAGGCTTTTGGGAAGTCTCCTTAAAAGGTAAACTGACAAGTGATGTGTGATTTTACTGACTTTCTCTGTTTTAACTCACTCCCTACCTTGAAGAGTGTTATAAACATTAGAGCCCAGACATCCACTTTGCATCAGGAGGGAATTTAAGAATGGAGACCATGTGTTGTGGTGGTGGAGCAGAAAGATTGAAGAACCCTGGGTCCTTCATGACTGCAGAATTGCCAGTTCAAACCTGGACTTCCTATCTAGAGTTTTCTTTTCTGTGTGAGAAAAATTCACTTATAAATTTTTAAAGAGCCACTCATATTTGAAATATTTGTTACTAGTGGTAGAATACATTACTCAAATGATCATCTCCAATCATCAGCGTATAATAATTTTTGTAGACATCACTTTGGTAAGTCATGGCCTCTCAAATGGATGATCTGTCAAAGCTTCCATATGCCCATGCAAAAAAAAATTGTTCTCTTCCAATGGAACAAAATTATAATCAAATTAAATTATCATGCTTTGTATTCATTTCATGGATGAGTAGTTGAAAAATCAGAGCATGCACAAAAGACTGTGAATTTATAGAAAAATGAGTATAATTTCTTTTCCATATTGCTTCAGTCTAAAACAGTCTGCATCAGAATTCATGATTTATACTTCAGCACCAATTTTTCATGGAAAATTGCATCATTTTGGAGAGGAGTACTTCTGTGTTGTTGTAAAACTAAGTGAACATGTCTTAAAATATCTTAAGTCATATTAAATTTGAACTGCTGTTAAAGTATGTCTAGGACTACTCAGTGATGGCAGAGATGACTAAACACTTTGATTAGAAGTTGTCTGTGTTTATGCCAGGGGTTATTTGTGAAACTTTTTTTTCTGGAAAAATTACATTAAGAGATATTTGCATTCCATTTCTCTTAAACATCTAAATAGGTAGTATGTCACTGGAGTATGACTTATACTTTCCTTCATGTCTCCATGTTTGGAGATAATGGCACTCACTTATACTTGCTCTTGCTTCCAACTTTTAATGTATACTCTGTACTATGATCTCAGTACCTGTCTATAGTTCCTTTGGCTTTGGACAATCTCCTCTCATTTTTCACTGAGCACTCTTGTATGCTTTTTTTTCTTTTTGTAATTTCTCTTTTGATTTTGGGAGCTGATATTACTTCAAGTGAAATCATCATCCTTTAGTTCCATTGAATTTCCCATTCACCACCCTTCCAGCCATGCTCAATTAATTCCTAGACCATATTTTTGAATGGATAAATAAATTGTTTGATGATTCTTCTTTTGATTTAAGATGGTGGCCTGAGTAAATGGGTTGGGGAAGGCTTGAGGCTGAGAGGAAGCCAAGGGAGGACTGAGAAAGTGATAGTAGAATTTAGCCCTTGGTTTTAGTTTTTTTTTAAAAAAAGATTTTATTTATTTATTTATTTGACACAGAGAAACACAACTAGAGAGGGAACACAAGCAGAGGGAGTAAGAGCGGGAGAAGCAAGCAGGCTTCCTGCCAAGCAGGGATCCCCACGCGGGGCTCCATCCTGGCACTCTGAGATCATAACCCAAGCCGAAGGCAGACACTCAACAACTGAATCACCCAGGCACCCTGGTTTTAGTTTTAAAACTTTGTATACCCTTTAGGTTTTTATTTAGACACATCATCAGGCTCTGGATCTCATTTATTTAAGCAATCATTATAAAAAACCTCTATGTACTCTATGGCATTCTAGTTTTTAGGAATAATGGATAAAATCTCTGCCTTCCAGGAGCTTACTATCTAATTGAGGAGGCAGAGAAGTACACTGAAATTACTGGGTGCTATTGGAAAGCCCTAAGAGAATCAGGGATTGCCTAAAAGAATCATTAGTGTTTATGGCTTTCATTTCGTGAGCTGGCCTAGAAATAAAGTGAGAGTTGATCGCTAGGCAGGAATGATCAGACAATATTTGTAAGTCCCTTTCACCTACTGAAGATCTTTGCCTTAAACTTCGTGTGGTTCTTAGAATGGAATGGTCTCTAACCCAAGAGCTAAGAAGCCAAGGGTCGCTGTCCTTGGTGCTGGAACAGATCGTTTTGTGGGTAAAATAGATTGTAAAAACGGCACCGGTTTCTAAAATTGGGAGAGGGGGATAGAAATGAAGATATTTATCCAGAGGACAGGCTGGGCAAAGGGTGGGTGGGCTCCATTTGGACTAATAGAGAAGGAAGTGTTTATAAGCAGTCATCACTGAGAGACAGCACAGGTCCTGCATTGTTTAATTCTTTATGTGATTCATTGACTCCAAGAAAAGCTCAGCACACTAGTGTGAGGGAAGCACAGTGAGTGTAGGTGCTCTCTGCCCCCATGTTCTGATGCAGCAAATGCCATGGATATGTGTAGGCAGCCAGGGTGTAGGTGTCTGGATACAGAGCATAGCAGCTGTTCCTGGACCACTTTTCCCAGCAGTTATTGTCAGGGTTGTGACTGAGGCTGTATTTACAACTGCATCACCTCCAGGGACACACTTAAAACATGTTTCAATATGGGGCTTTTCTCTATACCTTAGTTATATGATGTCTAGATTTTTCTATCCCAAAGGGTTTGTATCTGTTTCTTTTTCAGAAACCAGTATGGAGGCAGCACAGTGTGGTAGAAAGCCAGACAAGCCTGGAAGCTCAGTTTATTAATTTGCCAGATATATGACTTTGGGGAAATTAACTCTGTGAGCATTGGCTTGTTAACCTATAAAATGGCATAAGAAACTTAACTTACAGAATTGTAGTGAAGCTTTACAGGCATAACACATGTAGAGTGCTAGCACAATTCCTGACAAATAGTAGGTGCCTCATAAATGGTAGTTATTAAACTTAAATATTATTATTTGCAGTGAGTTTTTTTTTCCTCTTGGAGGTGTGTATGTGGGTAGAGAAGCAGAAGATATTATCTTTTGATAGAAACCAATACAGTCTCACTACAGGTAGGCCCAGAGCACCTTCATTTCTCCCTTACTCTTGCTGAGAAAGGAGTTTTATGGTAAAGTGTATGGCAGAGGCTGGTATCAAGAACGAGGCCTTGACAGCTTTGAAGCTCAATTTCCTATCCAAGGTAGTTGAATGGATTATCCACTGTTCATGAATTTCCTTTTTTTCCTCTTCATTCTGGAGTACAGAACTAGTTCATCATATGTACTCCTAAGTTCATGCCTCATTGAATTTATGCATCATTTATCATCATTGGTTCATAGAAAACCCTTCCATTATTTATAGTTTATGTCAATATTTTCTCCCATATCCCTCTAAGCTCAATCTGTCTTTGCTCCTTCACTCAAAGGACCCATTCCTGCTTATTTTATGAATGCCTATTTTATTATTCATATGCCTATTTACACATATGTATATGAATAAAATATGAGTATTGTGTGTTTTAAGTGTACAGAAATGGCATTTGTCAGAAGTACCATTTTGTTCTTTAATTTAAGGTTCAGAACTATGTTTTGAGCTTTGTTCTCATTTCAATATGCAGACTTAGTTCGTTTTATTCAGATACATGCTTAGGTTTCCTTCTTGGATATACACCGTATTTTACTTATCAAATTCCCTGGTGTTGAATCTTATTCTTTGTTATTTAGAACCACACTCCAATTAATATTAATTTATATGCTTCCATGTACATTTTTTCCTGTGATTATACATCCAGGAGTAGAATTACAGAGTAGTCAAGTACAAGCATGCTTTGTAGGCTTGATTGCTTTATGGAAAGGCTGTTCTAATTTGACTTTCTACCAGGAGTGCAAAAGAGGTTCTGTTTTCACACATCCTCATCAGCACTTGAAATTATCTGGTTTTTTGCCAATATGATACATGCAAAGTGGTATGTTTCTATTGTTTTATTTGAATTTCTCTGGTTACTGGTGAAGTTGAACATTTCTTCACATGGTTATTAAGGAATTGTGTTTCCTGTGAACTGCTTTTATTATTTGACCACTTCAGTGTTTGCTTACCTTTCTTTGCATAGCATAATTCTTTGTATATTTCAAGACAAGAAATAGAGCATTAAGAATATACGTCTCCCTTTTGCTCTCTTCTCCTTACTAACCTCTCTTTCTGCCTTAGTCATCTATTTCTGCATAACATATTATCCCATACCTAGTGAATTATAATAATAAATATTTATTATCCCACAGTTTTTGAATGTCAGAACTCTACAGGCAGCTTAGCTTGGTGATTTGAACTCAGACTCTTATGAGATTACAGTCAAGATGTGGTCAAGGGCTATAGTCATCTAAAGGCTTTACTAAGACTGGTGGTGGATCTTCTTCCTAGAAGGCTCATTCATATGACTTGACTGGAGTCCTTAGTCCTCTTGGCTATTGTAATAGGCCTCATTCTCTCATCATGTGGGCCTTTCCCTGGAACTCCTCAGAATGTGTTAGCTACTTTTCCCAGAGTGGAGGTGGTGGAGGGAAGAAGAGAGGGAGGGAGGAAGATCTATAGTGCCTTTTTCTGACCTACACTCTGAAGTTACACACTGTCATTTCCCCTTTATTCTATTTGTTGGAAGCAGGACTCTAAGTCCAGCCCACACTTAAAGGAAAGATAATTAGACTGCACTTCTTAAAGGGAGCAACATAAAAAATTTGTGGACATATTTTTTAAATCATCTCTAAAATTACCTTTACTTATAACATCTTTGAATTTTTCTTCTCAGTGAACTTTAAAGAAATAGAATATATTCTTTCTTATATGTTTTCTTTCACTCAAAATTACTTTTGTGAGATTCATTTTTGAGTATAGCATTATGCTCTTCATTTTAATTTCTAGATAGCAGTCCAATATCTCACAGATGATATATTCGTGAACAGGGGTTGATTTCAGATTGGGGATATTACAAATGCTATTGCATAAATATTCTTGGACATAACTTTTATGATACACATGTATATGCATTTCTGATGGATATGTACCTTGGAGTGAATGGCTGGGTCATAGAGTATGCATATATGCAACTTGAGTAAATGCTGCCAGAGAGTTTTCTTAAGTGGTTGTGCCCATTTACATTCTCACCAGCAGTGTATGAGAATTCCAGTTACTTGACATTTTTGTTGGCACTAGGCATTATCAGTCTTTTCTATTTTAGCTCTCTAGTATATGTAGAGCAACATCTCACTTTAATTTTAATTTGTATTTATCTGATTTCTAATGAGATTGAACTCCTTTTCATTTCATTGACCATATGGATAACTTTTCTTGAAAATTGTCTCTTCAAGTATTTTGCTTATTTTTCTATTGAGTTATCTTATTTCTTATTGATTTATGGGAATTCTTTATAAATTTTCATTTCATGAATTACAAATACCTTTTCCTTTTCCAACTTTATATTTTGCTTTTTTTCATTCTCTTAATGGCATCTTTTGTTGAACAAAAGTTTTTGACTTTGCTGTACTTCAATTTATCAATCTTTTCCTTTGTTACTAATGTTTTTTATATCTGTTTAATCTTTATTTCTAATATGAAGACAGGAGTCTATATTATCTTTGTTAGGTTGTAATGTTTTATCTTCTACAGATAGATTCTCAGTTCATGTGGCATTGCTATGTAAGGTGAAGTAGAGCTCATTTAATGTCACTCAAATAACCAATCAAGTCAGCATTGAAAAATGGCCTTTTCCCACTATTCTGCAGTACCACCCATGTAACACTTCACAAATCCATGTGGTTGTTGCTCTGTCTCTAGACTCTGTTCATTTCATTGATCTACTTGTCTATCCCCACATCAACACTTCTCTCTATTAAAATTATATCTTCATATGTCTTGAATTTATTAATGTACTTCCATTTCTCCTTATTATTTAAGATTTTTGCCCATTAATGATCCTTTGCATTTCTTTATTCATTTTGGAACCATCTTGTCCATTTCCACAGAAAAACCTACTTAGGATTTCAACTTGGATTGTGTTGAATATTTAGGCCAATTTTGGGGAGGATCAATTTATTTGTGGAATATTCTAATCTATAAAATACTGGAGGTTCTCACTTACTTGGGTTTCTTTTATTTATTTCAGCAATTGTTTAGAGTTTTCTGGTAGCAGTTTTATGCAGCTTTTATTAAATTTATTCCCAGGCAATTGATATTTTTATACTATTATGAAGATATTGTTTTCTAATTTTTGTTTATATATAGAAATACTATTGATTTTTAAATATTGACTTGGTATCCCTATAATAAATGAGTAATTCCCATTTAATTTATATTAAAGTTTATATTTATAGTTTATGAAGTTTATATTTATAGTCTGTGACATGTCTACACTACATATCATGTGCAAATAACGATGGTTTCATTTTTCTTTTCTAAGCTCATACTGTCTCCCCCTGCCCTCGCTTTGCTATGAGTTCCAGTACAATGTTCTATTGAAGGGATGGTCGCACATATCTTTGTTTTATTTCTAAACTCAGGATTTGAAATCTGTCCTTATTCATTTATATTTACCTTCACATTTAGAAATTTAATCACAAGAAGGGCTTTTTAAAAGAAATATAGTAAGAGATGGGGATTCCTCAATTTTTTTGACATATTGATATTTTTTCCCAATATCATATTATAAATAATAAATTCTTTCACTATTGTTTTGGTTTGTAATTTTGATTACATACTAGAATAAAAAAGGATGGTCACTTACATTAGTGTGAGAGTGATAGATTTGGTGAGAAATGGCCAGGTTCTGGATGTTTTTTGAAAGACTCTTTTCTAATTTAAATGTTAATACAACCTACAGATTTAAAAAAGAGTGCACATACTCCAAGCATGGCATGAAAGTGATTATTTTTCTAATTGTTTTGCCTGGCCTAAGAGTACATCATTCTTATTACAGGTAGTTTTTACAAGAAGGGTTACCTGCTCACTATAAGTCTTCTTGATATCAAAGGTCAAGGCCATGATGGATAACCTTTTGACACTACTATATGAAGTTGCTCATGTGGCATATGGCCCGCTGGAATAAAATAGCAGAGGAAAGAGTAATCTTTCAGTGCTGAGTCAATTGGCTGTTTGAATGCAAGAATGCACATAACTGCGTAGCCCACTTCCTCGCTTGAATCAAAAAAATATATGATGATTGTTTATTATCTCTCTCCCCCAAACAGCAGTCTGAGGCCTACAGGGGTAAGGATATTTTGTGTGTTCACTTATGTATCCCAACAGCAAAGCAGATGAATACCTGACTTATTGTGGTGCTCAGTATGTATCTGCTGTATGATTGTATCAGCTTAATTAGTGAAAACATGGCATTACCACTCTTGTTAAGATTCAGGGCTTACCCAGTCTCTCCAGGATAGTCTCAGGTAATGGGACACACAGCCCATGCTTCCATAGTACACCTTCTGAGGACTGCTCCCATGCTGTCCTTTCTCCTGACTAGAAGAAGCAGACCTAGTTTTCTTAGGAACCCACAGGCAGTTGGAACCATTCCATCCCCTCTTCACCATCTGTAAGTGTGATATCCTGCTTGGAATGAGAAAAAAAAAAAACACTTCACTCTTTTCTGGTTAGGAGCCCCGTTGGTTCCTTTTGGGATCCCTTTGGGACATGGCAGATTGAAAGGCAGAATTAAAGCTTGGTTAGATTTTACCTGTGCTTACCAGTCTATGTTCCCTGAATTAATGCCTACTATTTAAAAGAAGAAGAACCCACTTTTAACTCCACCCCTGGAATTAGAAAGTTAGTCTTTAATCAGGGAAATATAATCAAGTAATGATTCAGAAATAGGTTTCACAATTTATTGAAGAGATTTAACTCAGTGGAGTATAACAGCTTTATTTTTTTCCAATTACCATTTTCAACTATGCTCTGATAAGTCCTCCATTTCCTGTTTCTTAGCAGCATCTGCAGCTGGTTCTATAATTCTCTTGTCACTTTTGCTAATTAAGAGTCCAGTTCAATTTCAAAGCCTATAAAAGCTCACCTTCTCCCTTCCCTGCAGCACAGGCCTAAACATGACCTCTGGATGGGAGAAGCAGAGGAGGTGAGATGCACACACCCTGCTGCCTCCTTTTCTAGGGCTCCATCCTCTGGGGCAGTAGGGTGCTGGAAGGAGAGATGGTGCAGGAAGAGGTCATATTATATATCTGGCCATATATATGTGTCAGGAAGATGTCCCTGGCCAAGCTCTGTTTTGATCCCTTTCTCTTTGATAGTGATTATATTTACTGATGGGGTGGTGTTGTATACATAACTATTCAAGATTTCTTTGAGGGTGACATCAAATTTTGTCTGATTCACCCTTGGTACTGAAGATCCCTCAGAGAGAGATAGTTATGTGTCTTTGGCCTGGCCAGTGGTCCGTACCTCCACTCTCCTCTCCCAATGGGCTATCACCTCACCTGGCCTAGTAGCTTCCCTGGCAACCCTATAACTTCTCCTTCTGCTACAATGTCTATACTTCTTTGCATGGTGTCATCAAAACTACCTAGCCTCTGAGAGTCCTGGGGGACTGAGCTGAGGCTGTCCAACCATCGTTTTCTCACAAGGCATGATGCATTCTAGTTCCTTTGCATTCTGACAAGTGGTCCAAATTGGAAAGTTTAGAGGTTCAGAGATGCAGGGAAGCAAGTGGTCAAGCACACCAACACCTTCTGGTGTCTGAAATTCCCACCATTAGAATGAAAACTTTAGGTTAAAATAGCATGTAAGGCCATTATTAAAATGCAAGTATTTCTCAAGAGAAGTAATTAACATTGGCACAGCTGCATAGATGAGTATCAGAAAAACTAATTCTGAAAGGATGAGAATTTCTTTGATAAGTTTGGTATATGAATTGTGAGAGGGAACTAACTTGTCTAGTTCCTACTATATTATACTCATTTTAAAAATCCATATTTTATTTAACCTTCTTGTCATCAACTTAAGGTTCACATCATTGTTCTCACCTCACAGTAATTTGCCAAAAGACACACAGTTAGTAGGTGGCTGTGGCAGGGTATATTTGCTGTCCTTTGTTGGGATGGGTTAACTCTCCTGGTTCTACTGGTGTGAGACTTGGCAGTATGACTAGTTTGGTCAGTAAAATATGAATGGAAGGGAGGAGAGCAGAAACTTGAGAGGCCAGTATATGATTTCATTGTATCTTCTCCTTCTTCCACAAGGTCAGTTTCCCAGATATGGGCTGCTTCTTCAGCCTGGATGTTGAGATGAAGAACATGAAACAGAATGGCAGCTGAACCACAAATGATATGTAGACTGAGTGAGAAATAAACCTTTGTTATTGCAAGCCACTAACATTCTGGATTTGTTTGTTTCTTCACTATAACCTAGTCTGAAATGTTTAATACAATGACTGAAAGAGGGTTGGAACCCAGACCTGTCTGACTTCAAAGCCCATGCTTTTTCTCTCATAGCACACCACCTCCCAGCAGGAATGACACTGAGGCTTAAACACATCTGTGCAAATGCAGCACCTACTCATCCCTCCTTCACCACCTTCTACAAGTGCCCACTGGAAGCTTGGGAAAGTTTCAGGAACACACAGCCGTCTGCAGAGGAGCCCTGCCTCAAATATAATTTGTAAGCACAGAGTAGATCTGATTCCCCGATTTCATATTGGCTTCCCCCTTCTTGGAAGTATGAACATAGGGTAGGAAAGGACAAGTGATGACAGTGAGGAGTCCCATGCTGCCTTTCCAGAGGCTCTCTGGCTCAGCTTAGCAGGGACTGGTATGAGTGTGAGTGATCAGTTTTCTGTTCCCAGCTTCCTCCCTACCCCTGGAGTAATCAGAAAGTCCTTCATCCCAGATTGAATATGGACACTTTTCTGTAAGAAAGGTGAAGATCCAAGGGCCTCTCATTCAAAGCAAATAGGTGTTCTAATGAAAACCGGGCTGGGTCTTAAAGCAAAATGAAATTCTGTTATTTAGATTGACAGGTTAAGTCATGCTAGTAGGGAGAAACAAACAGATAAACCAACCAATCAACCAGTGTATGGAACTCAGATAATCCAAAAAAGTGGTCTGATGCTCCCCCCACCCCCACTCAGACATCTGTGGTATTTTTCCTCCAGAAATTTAAACAGAAGAAATGATAGTTGACAACTTTCTCAGTTTGGATTCCCCCTGGGATTCTGTGTTGCCCAGCTCTATGGCCTGGAGAATCGTCCCGAAGAGTTCCCTCCCCTGGCTTCCATCTCAGGAAGCAGGCAATCAGGGAAGAGCCATAGCTGCCTGGTGCAGAGAGCAGTGCAGGCTGAGGTCACTGTTACACTGTGACCATGGCCTCCATTTTGGAGGGAAAAGGAGATCCGTGTGGTCAACCTGCAGCCCCCCAGCTTTACCATTTGTTTTGCTTTTATACTGTCTTTGAGCCACCTCATCATCTTCCCCAAGTGATTAATCATATTGAGATGCTAATGGGCACTTGAGTTATTGGGTCTCTTCCTTTTCTTGGCATTCAGAGAACCAGAAATACCATTTGTTCTATTTTACAACGTATTCCCTTGAGATACCCATAAGACAGGCATTTTGAGTAGTCAATATTGATTTATAAACAGTTTTCAAAATGCAAAAAGATACCAAGATTCCCTTTGTCCCACAATATGTGTATTTGCTCCTGATCTCTTAAAGATTTTTTTAAAGATTTTTATTTATTTGACAGAGAGAAACACAGCCAGAGAGGGAACACAAGCAGGGGGAGTAAGAGAGGGAGAAGCAGGGTTCCTGCCGAGCAGGGAGCCTGATGTGGGACTTGATCCCGGGTTTCCGGGATCATGACCTGAGCCGAAGGCAGTTGCTTAACCAACTGAGCCACCCAGGCGCCCTGCTCCTGATCTCTTTACCAGTAGGATTTGCCCCCATTGCATGGCTCCTCATTTCACATTGGAGGTAACAAGGACATCTTCTTAGCTCTGGTGCTCTCAAGATCCCAGATGGCTATAGCAGGCTGAGTTGCCTGACTTGCTCCAATAGCCCAGCTTTTGTTTCAGTTCTTCATTCTACTTTCACTTGGTAGTACTACAAGTTTTTGAAAAGGCTTCACTGCTCATATGTTTTCATCTGCATTACCTAATCATGCCCCCCCAGTTCCAGAAGGGTGGGTTGAACAGAATATTATTAGGAGCTCCTAGACATAGTGGGTCCTATACAACTTTCATCATCATATTTTGTGCAGTGGGAGGTTAGGGAGTATATCACTTTGGTATGATTCTGGATCATGTGCTCCATCTAGCTATTGAAAAGATACAAAGAATGAGACAAAAATGGGGAAAGAAAGAGGAGAAGGAGAAATTGGGTAAGAAGAAACAAGTAAGGAAGATGTGTCAGGGTGTTAAAATAATAGGTAGAGCCTCTAACCAACTGGAAGCTTCAGCTGGCTGAATTATGTGCTCTATCAGGCAGACATGGTGATTTTCTTCTCTGATCTGTGGCAAGCTCTGAAAAGGTCCGGGCTCCTCATTGTGGCACTCACTTCAATATTTGCTGCTTGAAGTGATGAAGAAGGATCTACAATGCATTCTCTTGGATGGAGAAAATCTTGTATTTTTATGTGTATGAATCCCATTCACCCATTCTTGTCATAAGCTAATGGGTAACAAAATTCCCTGACAATCTAATTTTCTCTAGCCTAGACAACTTCAAATAGCATTAGGGCTAATATTTTTCCACTGAATTGATTGAATACATGAGTTGCCTTGGTATCATATGGAAACGTGTATTACATTATAATTTAGTGAAATAATAGTTTTCCCAAACTCACTGCCTGGCACAGCAACCTGTGGCAAGGACTGTTGTTTTCTTCCTCATGGATTCCTGATTTTCTTTTCCATTGTCCTTCCTTTTGCTCTCCTCCTCCTCCCCTTCCCCTTCCCCTTCTCCTCCTCCTCCTCCTTCTTCTTCTTTGATAGGAGACTGTGCTTAAGAATCTCTAGAAAGTCTCACCAATTCAGTTCTGTATTAACTTTGATGTTTAATTATGTGCTGCTTTTAACATTGTTTCTTTTCTTTTCCTCAAGCATACCTGGCTAAGCTCACTGACTCAAGTGAAAACTTTTCAAGGATAGTGTTGTGGACTGAATTGTGTCCCTCAAAATGCATATGCTTAAACTTTTAAAATGGAACTGTATTTGGAGGGAGGGCCTTTCAAAGGGGTAATAAAGTTAAAATGAGGTTGTTAGGTTGGGCTTTCATCCAATCTGTGTCCTTATAAGAAGAGGCGATTAGGACACACAAAGAGACACCGGAGATGAACAATTTGGAGAAGAGGAGACATGTGAGGATATGACAAAAAAAGTGGCTCTCTGCAGGACAAGGAGAGAGGCCTCAGAGGAAACTGAACCTGCCCAACATGTTGGTCTTCCAGACTTTCAGAACTGTGGGGAAAATAAATTTCTGTTGTTTAAGCCATCTGGCTGGTGGTATTTTGTTACGGAGACCCTAGCAAAGTAATATAGATAGTGACCTCTCATATTTCTCGGACATATCTGTGCCTTTGCGCCACACACAATGCTCGGCACACAATTTAGGCAACACTTAATAAGGCTAGTTGTATTTTAAAAAAATCCATTCATGAAACGTATTTAACATAATTTGCTTGATAGGTGGTTATTTTGGTTTGTCAGCAAATGGCTTTCTATCTTCAATAACAAAGACTTAATCATCTGTTTGAATAGCTAATAGATTCCCAAGGTAAGTATTTAAACAGTATGAAAGATCATATGGTGAAAAGTAAACCTCCCTCACACCTCGGTCTCTCTGTTCTCTTCCCTAGAGGCAGCCATTATTATCGGTGTGTTGTCTGTCTTTCCAGATAAATCTTCATTTAAAAGCATTCATGCATGTGTGTGTATAGAATATACACATCTGTATTATAGATATATGGGATATGTATCTATGCAAAGACATGCCTTAAGAAAATCTCCCTAAGTACAGAGAAAGATATTTATACAGGTATAAATATATGTCCTCCTCTGATTTTCTTTTTTGTTTTACTTTGTTTTTATCAAATGGTAGTATAATGAACACATGTTTCTACTGTATTTTTATAGTCAGGTGTTTATTTAAAAGTAAAAATATGGAACACTTCACGATTTTGTGTCATTCTTGCTCAGGGGCCATGCTAATCCTTTCTGTATCATTCTAATTTTAGCATATGTGCTGCTGAAGTAAGCATGACATGTTCCTATTTTTTTTTAAAGATTTATTTATTTATTTAGGAGAGAGAGAGAGAGAGACAGAGAGACAGAGAGACAGAGAGAGAGAGAGAGAAAGAGAGGCAAAGGCAGAGGGAGAGAGAGAATCTTGAGCTGGATCCCGATATGGGCTCAACCTCACAACCCTGAGATTATGACCTGAATAAAAACCAAGAGTCTGATGCCTAAGTAATGAAACCCCCCAGGCACCCTGACATGTTTCTGCTTTTTAAAGAGAATTAACTTAGCAATAAATCTTGGGAATTGTTGCCTATAGGACATACAAATGCATTTATTTTAAATACATTGTCCTCCTTTCTTCTTCCACCCTAATCAACACACTTTCACACAGATATCATCATGGAACACATATAAGAAATAGAACTTTAAAGAAACTCCTCGTGCTGTCATTTACGCATAGGAATATTTGAGTGAAGGGTTTAATCAGGCACTAAAACCACAGACATTGAACAGAAGGGCACACTTTTTAGGCAGTCCAAATAAGCAGGAATAGAAACAGTAGGAGTTTCTCAGGCTTGCCCCAGGTGTTTCTAGTCAGTATAAGAAATTCATGTATAAATTTTAGAGGCAGTACAGAGGGTCACGGGGGTAGGGAGAGAAAAAAATGAAATGAAATGGGACCGGGAAGAGAGACAAACCATAAGGGACTCTTAATCTCAGGAAACAAACTGAGGGTTGCCGGGGGGTGAGAGGAGGAAGGATAAGGGTTGCTGGGCTATGGGAAAAAAAATAAAATAAAAAGAAATTCATGTATATACCAACAACTGTATGTATAGCCCATGTTCCCTATGACTAATGTGCAATTAATACTGTATCAAGGAATGATAATAATTTTTAAAAGAACATACATAAATCCAGCACACCAGAAAATCAAAGTTTTTTTCCTGTTTCCTATTAGCACTTGTTCATATTTATACATACTCTGATTGTTTTAATTACAAATCAGAGCAATTATGTATTCTGCTTTTGCCTCTTAAAATGGATCTTAAATACTGATGTTTGTTATTATGTTTACATAATAATAATTTTATATGGTTGCATAATAATCCATCCAATTGATGTATTGCTTCCTATAATTTAAAGGAGCTGTAATTAAATAAAACTTAAAAGAATATCAATCTGAAACATATTAATGATAAACATAAATGTTATTGAGCTACAAGGCAATTGACTATAAAATGGAGAACAGCTCACATAACTTAGAATTAATATTCTCTTTACCCCGTGAAACAAAAACTTTCTAGGGGAGGGGCTTATAGAAAAGGTAAATGATCAAATGCTCTCCTGAGAAAGGAATAGATCTTTCTATTCTTTTAAGAGTTGGTATCGGGCAATGAGGCTGCAAATTCTTTTTTCCCTTTGTGCAGCAGGACCTCTACTTGCACAGAGGTGGAGGGAGCAATGTAGCATGCCTCAATCAGATTAGGTCAATCAGGGTGATTTCCTAGCAACTAGCCATAAAGTATGAATACTTAATGGCCTTCTTTCATTAATTAACTTCATCAACGGATGTTTATTGAGTACCAGTTATATGCTGGATGCAAAATACATGGGAAAGAAGAGAACCTCTACTTCTCTAATGTTGACAGTCTAAATCAGGTATAGAGCAGTAATCAAAGACATGATCAAATAATTACAAGTTTTAGAAAGTTCTCAGAAAGAACACACGGGGCACTGTCACAGACAGAAATGAAGGTGAGATATCATTTGGATGGATGATCAGAGAAGACATCTTTGCAGAAGTCACATTGGCACTGAAATTTGAAGGAGAAGAGGCAGCCACACAAAGAACAGGAGAAAGAGGGAACAGAGAGGCAAAGGCTCTAAGGCATGATCACACTTGGCATGCTAACTCGGCCAGTGAGACTGTAGTGGACCACCCTGAGCCCCCTGGACCTCATGGCATGAGCCTAGATTTCATTCTAAGAACGATGGGAAGGTAGGTAAAAGTCTTAAGTAGGTGGATGGCATAATTCAAAAAGAACTGTTGGCTGCTATGTGGAAACTAGTTTGGAGTATAGAGTAGACGTGGAAGTATAAAGAGGAATTAGGAGGTTATTGGTGTCACCTTCACGAGAGGTGACAGTGGCTGGAACCTCAGCAGAAATGATTGTGAAGGATGAAGGAGAAAGGAAGACTCCAGAGTTTGGGGGAGCACCAAATACAGAAGTGGAAGGCAGGAATCAGGAGTTCCCTTTGGATATTCAAGTGGGAAATGCCGTATGAGGCATCCAAGTGGGGTCATCAGCTGGGCATGAGTCTGAGATCAATTTGGGAGTTGTCAGCAGCCTGATGATATTTAAAGACAGAAGTCTGGATGAGACTCTGAAGGAGGTTGTGCACTTGGAAAAAGAAGGAGGGCCATGGGACACCTGGGTGGCTCAGATGGTTAAGCATCTGTCTTCACCTCAGGTCATGATCTCTGGGTCCTGGGATCAAGTCCCACATTGGTCTCCCTGCTCAGCAGGGAGTCTGCTTCTCCCTCTGTCTGCTGTTCTCCTTGCTTGTGGTCTCTCTTTCTTTCTCTCTCTCTCTCTCTGACGAATACATAAATAATCTTTAAAAGGGGGGGGGGGCTCAGGACTGAACCTGTAACCTTCCACCATGTTCAATCACATGGGGAAGTAAAACCCCACCTGGTAGAACTCCAAGGTCTCCAGGAGTTCATACCATATTCATTATTAACAGATCCCTACATGGTCAAGGAAATTCTCCAGGGAAATACTTCCCTTTAGGATCCTTTAGTTTCCTTGCTGCCTTGTCTTCTAGCTCCAGTACCTCCTGGACCCTAGGAATCCTCTTGTGAAGAAAAGACACGGCGAGTAAGGTTAAGGTTTTTCATGCTCAGTGACCATGTGGATTGTTACCTTGAGCAGTTGTATATTGGAAAGTCTATACAGCTGCCAGAGTATTTTGACATTTGTTTCTCTGTTTTCATGAATGTAAGTAACTATCATGGGTTTTTCCTGAGAGCCAGAACCCTGAAAGCTCTCACCTCACATCTTCTCAGAGCTCTTGGGTCAGCTCTGTAGGCTTCATAGCAAGCCTATAACATAAGAAGCTGGAAGGTGGCTTTGAAAGCATAAAGCACAAGCCTCCCATTTTACAAATAGGGGAACTAACTCACTCACTTACACCCAGGAAAGGAAAGGTGTTTCAAGTTTCATTTCACCAACCACTGATCAATTTTTTAATCAAGGGGAGCCCATCAACTTTGGCCCCTAAGAAAAGACCAATTCCATGTTCAAAACCTCTATCATTGAGGGAAAAAAATGGAGAGTATTTCCAGGTCCTAAAGCATGCTGCCCTTGTCCCTGGCCTGAAGAATCAGTAGATTCTGTGATCCAGGTGCACCTTCAGTTTGAGACACTGATTCCATAGAAGCTCTGAGTATGCTTCCTTGTGAATGACCATAAAAACAAGGCAGGAGGACCTTAAATTACAGGCATAGGTTTTGTACCGGCATATGGAAACCCACATCCTGCATAAAAGGCACCATCTCCACATGGCTGAAAAACAATAGATTGACATGTGCTGAATAATTGATAACGCTTGCTCTTCCATAAAGACTGGTTTTAAAAACAAGAACCAGAAGTTGTGATGCATTCAGTGGGAAAGACATTGTTTAATCTTTTCTGAGAAATGTCTGGTGAGGCAAACACAAGTTGTTTCTGATTCTATCCCTTCTCTGCCTGACATTTTGTACCTGATTTATGGGAGGAAGTGTCTCAAGGCCTATTTGTCATTTCAGTGAATTCAGGCACAGCTCTTCCTTCTAGAAGAGATTTTGGGGTCAGAAGAGGCTTTAGAGATAATTCAGTGCATCTCTTTTAGTTTCTGAAAACAAAATTGGGATGGTAAGGAGCTTGACCAAAATTGCCCAGTGATTAGAGATGAGACCACTCTCTAGAACTCCTGATCGATGACACCATTTTTCCTGCTGTTTGAACTAAAGCTGGTGGAGAACTGCTCTTGATATAACAGAGGCAGGATTTTATTTCCCTTGTAAATTACGCATTTTATACATATTTGAATTTTATGCTTTTAAAATTTTTTTGGAACTCAAAAAAAGAAAATATCATGCATATTCTTGCTCTTAGCATTTTAATGTATTTCTTTCCAGGTTCCCCCTACCTTGATATTTTTAGATTATTACTTAGTATATACACAATTTTCTTCTTCTTCTTCTTCTTTTTTTTTGGTTACTATATCATTAACATTTCTAATGGACACAAACTATTCAGGCAAGTGATATATACAATTCATTGAATGTTTCTGTTAACGTAGGACATTTAGAATGACTGAATTTTTTGCTACAGTATGTCAACCTGTAACAGTATGTAATAGGTTTACATGATATGTAAACATCTAATGGCATATAGCTTTTCTGATAGATTATTACCTTAACATGGAACTCCAGCAATAGAATTAGAAATCCAAATAGACACAGGATTAACCAAATTACCTATTGCTTTATGACATCAAGCATTATCATTAAAAATATTTGCTAAATTCCTCATTTCAGTATATGTGATTTCTGAATGCATTGTCTAATTATGTGCTTTGTCCATTTGCTTATTGGTGTTAAGTTGTTATTGATTTTTACCAGTCTTTGAGTTTGAGAAGATAATAAGTCTTCGCCTGTCATATTTGGGCTAATAATTCCTTTCAGCCTATGATTTACTGCATATTTTGAAAAAGAGAGTAGAAGTTGGGTTCATAAATATGTCATCTACTACATCTTTTCTAAAATGTGCTCAGAAGGTGGGACAGGAGGAATGGAGTGGGGGGAAGGGAGAGAAGAGAGTTCTAAGGTAAGGCATTCTGGATGATACGAAACATCAGACAACTTGGTCATCCTATTTAAACAGATTGTATGTGTTGTTCAATGTGAAAAGCGGAGATGTACCGACTACATTTCAGGTCCTATGAAACTGAAAGGGTCAACAGCCCCCGTATGCAATGAAAAACAAATTCTACTCATCCACACAGAGAAGTAGGTTTCAACTGAAAGCCACATAGAGTGGCTGAGTAATTTCTTAATATATTCCACTTGTTAATGAGAAGGGGAAATACTCATTAGTAATCCTTAAATCCTGGTGAATCAGCACTGTACATAGAAAACAAACATATACGCTGCTGCTTACATCGAAAGGAGAAAAAAGATTCACATTGCTTTTTCCCCCTTTGGTGGTCAGCTACGCTTCTCATGTTTTTAAAAACATATAAAAAATGATGTAACATTTCCCCTCTGGGTCTGTTGCTGCACTTGTAAACTTTACTATTTTTCTGGTTAATATTTTATAAAGCAGTCAAACTCATAAAATGCAAGCTATCAGGAGCCTTCAAGAAAACATCTACCCCCTCCCCCAGTCACCCAAACTGGAAGCTTAAGCCACACGGCTGGAAATAAAGAGAAAATAATTCCAGTTTCCCAAGATCATTAGATCTATTCTGATTCGTAGGCAAAAGAAATAAGAAGGAAGAAAGGAAGGGAGGGAGGGAGGAAAGAAAGGGAGGAAGGGACAGAGGAAAGAAGGGAGGAGGGGAGGAAGGAAGGAAGCTACCAAGCTAGCTCCCTTACTGGAAAAAAAGCTGTTTGAGGTTAGGGACCCAGAATGGACAAGTCCAAGTGTCCTCAGAACCCTGGGCAGCGCCTAGGAGACAGCTTGGAACATGTTTGAATGACAAATAAATGATTGCGGCAGCTCTGCCTTGGAGCACGGCCACTTTTTGTATGTGCTCCCTAATCCTCCCCACCCTCTACTGGCTTCTCTGCCCAGCCAGCTGACCTGCACAGGCCACATCAAAGAACTGCCTTCTCTGACTTTCCAGCTAAGTCAGCCAGTGAAATCTAGAAGTTTGGAGGGACAGAGCAGAGTGAGTTTGGGCTATTTATTCTCTTGACTTCCTCCCTGTGAGAGTGCTTTCGATTGGCTGTGTTTCCAAGGTCGCAGCACCTGGCAGGTGACCTTCTCCACCAACCCTTCCTTATCAGGGCTCCGTGACACTGAGACTTTCATCCCTTCAGCTGGGGAGTTCTGTGCTATCCTTTGTGCTTCCTTCCCAACACCCTGCCCACACCTTAAGAAATGTCCCATTAGGGTGCCTGGGTGGCTCAGTGGGTTAAAGCCTCTGCCTTTGGCTCAGGTCATGATCCCAGGGTCCTGGGATGGAGGCCCGCATCCGGCTCTCTGCTCAGCAGGGAGTCTGCTTCCTCCTCTCTCTCTGCCTGCCTCTCTGCCTACTTGTGATCTCTCTCTCTCTGTCAAATAAATAAATAATATCTTAAAAAAAAAAAAAAGAAATGTCCCATTAGTAAACTTTCCTTGAATCATCCTCATTGAACGCACCATTTCTGCTGGAAGATGACCGACATAGATGATCACAGAGTGAGTGCATGCTGCTTTAGTGGCTGCTTCCTAAAATGCAGCCTGCAGCCTGCTCACTGTACTGTGTGCTCCGGAGGAAGAGGTGCCTCTTTTTTTATTTTTTTAAGTTTATCTATTGATTTTTTTTTTTTAATGGAATCTCAAGACCCAAGGTGGGTCTTGAACTCACAACCCTGAGACCAAGAGTCACATGCTCTTCCTACTGAGTCAGCCAGGCACATGGAGGTGCCCCTTTTTAATGCTCATACTGGAGAGTGTGGGCGGAGTGTATGGATATGAGCTTCAACTTTCTAAAGAAGGAAATCTGCTAAAAAAAGATCCATTTTTTCTGTCCTCCCCTCCCCCATCCTGTGAATTACAGCTTTGCCTGCAGCCCGGTGAGTCATCTGTACCTACAGCTGCAGCCACAAAAGCAGTAACAAGAGGGGCTCCAGTACTCTCCAAATGTTGACTACTTCGGCTGTTCATAAAGCAGCAGAAGGACCGCAAACCAATGATCACCGTTTCTCTGGCTGTTCGGTGTTTTGTGGCTGTTTTCCCCTGTTCCTTCAACTGCGTTTTCATGCAGACACCCTCCCCCAGCTCACCGGAGGTCCGTGTGATGTGGGGCAACAGCAGAGTTGGCAGAACCCGGACTCACCATTCCCATCTGTAGTGGATGATGACATCAGGTCTAAAGGAGATCTCCATGCAAGGAAATGACCTGCCTTTATCTTATGCCCTCTCCTTCGCGGGATGCAAACGCCAGTTCTTGGGATGTGCATAGACTCCCACCATTCCCTTTATTGTTCAAGTTTCCTTGCCAATTGTTGCTGATGGTTTTAATTCACTTCACAACATCTGTCTCTGTGCTTGGGTGCTCCAGGTAAGGTGCTGTGCATTGCACCTTTGAAATAGTTTGTGTCACTCTGTTAGATTTTTATATGTTTCACATCTGAGGGTGTGCTGGGTATGGCACCAGTGAAGGAGACATTCATCTCTCCTCTTCCACACAAAGAATTGACAATTACCTGGGTTACTAGACCAGGCCAAGGCCTCTAACTCTGATTTGATTGCTCGGTTCAGCTATTGCTTCCTATTGTTCTCTTTCCTGTGCATTTGAAGCTCTTCTGACCCTTTGACTATGCAGCTCCTTGAACAGCATGGGATACCCCCTCTAACGCTAGACTGAGGCTGATTTTAGATCAAGATCCAATAGAAGCTTGCAGCAGCACTCAAAGAGATGAAATCTCTAGCTGCAGACTGTCCTTGATGCTGAAAGACATGGGCTAGATTTGAATAGCAATAATTAATTTCAAAGAAATTTTCTATCTCTAAGGCTTTGCATTTCACTAATTATTTTCAAGGTAAATTGAATTTGTTTTGCAGTATCATCCAGCCCCACCTTGCAATAAGCAATTTAACGTGAAACTGCTGACCTGAACTTGTTCAATCGAGCCGTGGATGCCCAACCTTTCTATAGCTTAGCTTTATATTGTCTTTGAGCTACAGCTGATTTTCCACCGGTGCAGGGATCACTTCTTTTATTTTTACCTGTAACGAGCAGCTGCGTTATGAAAGTGAATAGGAAAGCTTCAGTTGGTGGTTGAAAATGACGGAATATCAATCTCCGACTACTGGGCTGGGGGAGGGTGGCAGTGTATAGGAAAACGGAACCACAGGTCATTTGGGGAAGATATTTTAGTGAAATCTACCAACCTGGGTGATGTGCTGAATTTTAAACCAGAAAGAAAGAAAACCAAACCAAACAAAAAATAGGTTGTTTTTTTTCTCTTTGAATGAACAGAGAGCAGCATCTTTAAATGCTAAATGAGTCAGTCCTGAGCCCTGGTGCCCCCTCAGGGACCATTGTCTCAACTGCCGATTAAGTCGCTTGGTTTTCCACCCTCTGTGCTTCTTTCCCAGCTTTCATTCAAATGCTCTCAGTGACTAAGAGAGAGTTGTTGGTCTTTTATTTCACAAACCTTCCCTATAGTATCGAGCTATATTAGGTATTTACAAACCAGTGTAGCATAATGGCTTAATAATCATCACGCCCACGTGGAAACCAGAGATAGCTGGAATCTCTAGATTTTGGATTTATTTCTGTTTGGCTCTAAGTTAGGTTATTTTGTATTTGAAGTTGCCAGATGCTTTAGAAACTGATTCCCCTGGATGTCCCTTGTTCCTGTTGTGAAGAAACAGCACAGTGCAGAGACAAGAGTGCATGCAGGGGGGTCAGGGAGACAGTGAATGGAAAGCCCATGGTCCAGGGGTCCAGGGGCACCAAGGTGGCTCAGGTGGTTAAGCATCTGCCTTCAGCTCAAGTCCTGATCTCAGGGTCCTGAGACTGAGCCCAGCATCATCACATAGCATTGGGCTCCCTGCTCAGCTGGGTGTCTGCTTCTCCCTCTCCTTCTACCCTCCCCCTCTTATGCTCTCTTTCTCGCAAATAAACAAAATTAAAAAAAAAAAAAAAAGAAAGAAAAAGCCATACAGTCAGCAGGAGAGAAGATGCACCAGTTCAAGGAGTGCTCTTGACCCTGAAATGGAACCAAAGATCTTTACGAAGGGTTCCCAAGTGAGGCCAAAGCTCTGAAGGAGAGGGTAGATTTGCAGTGATTGTCAACCAGAACATTTTTGTCCTCCATGGAAGAACACTTGCCAATGTCTGGAGACATTTTTGGTTGGCACAACAGGAGGTGAGGATGGCGCTAGTCGCAAAACAAGGGCATGAGTTAGAGATGACATCCTAGGAAGTGACAGAAGCAGGCATTTAAGGTCCTGCCTCCCCAGCCCCTGCACCTCTCCCTATCTGCCACCATTTCCAGGTCCAGGTTTGATGCTTCCTCCTCACTCCAGGCTCCTGTCTGGCACTCACCCAGCCACCCCCAGCACTGCTGATATGGCTTTGCTGTGGGGGGGTGTCCTGTGTGCTGGGGGTATTTAGCAGCTTCCTGGATTGCTGTCAGTCACTCCCTCTTTTTGAGCTCCAGATTCCTCATCTGTTGAATCAGTTCTTTATTCACACAACTAATATGACTCTATTATACTAGAAGCTGTCCCAGGCTTTCGGATACCCACGTGGATGAGAAAATTTCCTGCCTGTAGTTAGCTTACATTCTGCTGGGGAAATTAGACAATAAGAACAGAATTTAGTATATTGGAGTCCCTGGGTGGCTCAAACAGTTAAGTGTTTAACTCTTGGTTTTGGCTCAGGTCATGATTTCAGGGGAGACTGAACCCCGCCTCCCCACATTGGGCTTTGTGCTGGGAACCTGCTCAGGATTCTCTTTCTCCCTCTCCCTGCACTCATCCCCCCTCTATTTTTCTCTCTCTAAATAAATAAATATATAAATAAATAGAAATTTAATATCAGCAGAGAGAAATGTTTAGCCAAGAGCATCAGGGAAGGCCACTCTGAGAAGGTGACACTTCAGCAATCCTGAATGAAATGAGGGAGCAGGCCATGGAATTGCGGTGGAAGGGCATTCCAAGCGGAGGGAACAGAGAGGGTAAAGGCCCTATGGCAGGGGTGTGCTGATTTCCTTTAAACAACCAAGGAGAGAGGGTGACATGGACTCTGCTTGTTCTAAGTGGGCAGGAAGTGTCTTCTATGGCTGCGATTCCGCTGACTGAGGAAGTCAGTCATCCTCAGCCCTGGCTGCACATCAGAGTCGCCTGGGCTGCTTCTTTCTGAAAAGTATCAATGCAAGGTTTCACCCAAGACCACATAAAATCAGAATCTTCAAGGATGAAGTCGTCAGTATTTTAAAAAAACTCACTGGGCATTGCTAATGTGTTGCCCGAGTTGAGAGCCTCTGGTTAAGGTCAACTCAGTGACAGAGACTAAAATCTTTATAGAAATGAGATTAGGAAGAATGCAGGTTTCTTCCTGCATAGAGACAGCAGGTGCATGTGAGGTAGGTGGGGGAGGTTCTGAACATAGAAAACCAGCATGGTGGAGGGAGACAGGTTGCCACTGATGCTGATGAGGGGCTGGGCAGCCCTCCTGGGCCAGACACGTGTGGGGGCCAGGCACAACAGCACTGCCGAGCCTGGACTGGGGGTGCACTCACCCTGGCAAGCCTGGCCTTTGCAGCAGGAGGCTAGAAGAGGTTTCTGTCTGGACTGTCTTCAGTTTCAGAGTTCCCTCTGCCTGTTCCTTTAATTGCTCAGCTTGCACTTACCTCCTGCCTTGTCTCTGGTTTCTTTCCTGACTTCAGCTTCCTGATAGGGGGCTGGCTTTGATTCTCTGATCCTTCTTAACCTCAGGCCCTTTAAACTCTCCTGCCTGAAGCCCCCTCCCAGTAGGCATTCCCAGCCTGTACTGAGACCTTCTGATTCTAGTTTCTAGCCCTGAGTCCATAGACTTTTTGCAATTAAAGGGCAATGTCTTTTTTTGGGTTCTCTGGTTAGTAGACTGTTAGGGATGAAGACATGTAGATCTGTACAGTCTATGATTATGTGTAACACACATTCACACTTTGTTTCTCTTGGCTGTAACTATGAATGGTACTAGGAACAGGTACCATCTATCAGTTTCCTTTCTAATACCCATGTCAGATGAAATTTTCATAATTGACTATTACGACTATCCTAGCAGCCAGTGGTAACTGACAGACAAGAAGCATCCTGGCTTAAAGGTGTCACATCCTGCCTTAAAAAACAGCCTGTAGTGGGACACAGGTTGGGAGAGTGGTCTGCCAGGGATGAAGAAACCTCCCACCACAATCTGAGGGGTGAATTTCAGCTTTACAACCATCAGAAAAGGGAAATTTCGCTTACCATGCAGAATTTTAAGTAAGTTCACTGTGAAGCAGCTTAGACACCATTTTGAAGTTCAAACAGGAAGCCATCATGGGTTTTGGTAGGCAAGTGATGTGATTTGAGTTGTTCTTCAGGAAGACCAATCTTGCAAGTGCATGCAGTTTGACTGTGAGTGGGATGGGAGGGGACTCATTTGGTAGGGTAGAAGGTGCATAGGCTTGAAGGGGGTCCAAAGTATATGGTCCCAGACTGCTCCTCTCTTCTGGAGCAAGCCACCTGTGGGACTGAATAAAAAGGTTGGGATTCCCAAAGGCTCTGAACTCCACCTTCTTTACAGAAGTCCAATACCTTCAAACTTTGGAGAAAGACCCAGGGCTTCCCTGGAGACCAAGTGGTCACCACACAGCATATGCAGCGAAAGCAGCAGTTTCAACGGACACACTCTTGCTACCAGAAATTAATTACCATCTAATTGGCATGGCCTGTTTATTAACTGTGCAAAAGGCCAAAAGGCCAAGGAAAAGCTCCTTAACTGAAAGCTGGCAATGCTTTCCTGTGGCTCTGGGAGAACATGAGTCCAAGGTCAGAGGTGTTTTACTAAACCATGAACAACTCAAGTCAACAGCAGTAGAGGCCAGAGCATGACTTACCCTCCATCCACCAGTCCCAGGTTCCCACTCTGAGAAGGCCTTCAGAGCTTGTTGAGCCATCTGTGTGAAAATTGTATTTATTTACTTATGAGGTTGAATGTACACGTTAACTAAGCACTGATTTATCGAGTATCTTGGTATGAAAAGGAAATATTTTTACTGCATATATATAAAGATTCTGAAACCCAATAGCACTCCATGGAGTGTAATAATTATAATCAAACACATTCCTGATGAAGGGAAATGAAATGAATATACACAAGTCTGTCCAATGTTGGAGTCCCGGGAGTAACTTCACTGCTATTATTGACGGATGCCACTATGATGCAGAAGCCAAAAGCAGCAGATGTCTGCAGAGGGAAATAAGGGACTGGGAGATGCAGTGTTGACGAGCTGGCATCTTATCTCCCTGCTAAATTAGATTTGGGTCTCCTCTTCCTAAAGAGCTTAAGTCTTGGCTAGGCTTCAGAAAAGATGACTATCATCAAGCTGGCATAGAGAAGGGTCAGTCTGTCATCTGATCTTAGTTTAGTGAATCTTGTTTCTTTATGTCTTCACAAGAAAGCCTTTAGCTTCATTGAGTGAGGTGTGGAAATGCCTGGCTTAGAAAAGAAGTACCATTCGGGGTGCCATGATGGCCTGAGCCAGATGTACAATAGGCCACACCTAAGCAGTGGATCTAAACTGGAGAGAATTTCAAAGATTTTTCTAGGGGAGGTGGCTGAGCCTTAAGCACATGGGTAGTTGATAAGGGCAGAGAAGCACATCCTTAGAGAATTTTCCTAGAACTAGTCTGGCCTTTGGACTTAACTATAGTATGAAGAAACCAACAATGTCAGTCCACTCTCTTAGAACCTGTAGCAGACCAGGTACTAACCATTTGGGGCTCAATCAGGGCTTGAAAAATGATGGAACAAGAATGGACATTATCATATGATGGGGTACAAAGCAGAATGTGGAGATGTTGTGGGGGATGGGATTAATTTTACAGTTAAGGCCATCCTGTGCCATGACTGCAAATTGCTAGATGTCATTTTCTGTATTTCAGAAGTCATCTGCATCAAATTACCAGCCAATGCTTCCTGCTCTTTTCCACATTTATTCAGGAATAAAATTTTCACCACAGGAAGTCCAGCAACCATTTCTACTAGGAAAAAGTATTGCAATCAGAAGAAGATAGAACAGGAGCAGGAATGAGACCAGGATATGCATTCCCTGCCCACAGCCCTGGGCTGGGTCTCCCTTTCTTCTTCCCAACAGGAGGGAATGTATCTTCCCAAGACCTGTGAGACACTATTGGAGATGGCTATGGAAGCTCCCTGTCTCAGACATAACTTGTCCACCTTCTAGAGGCCCACACCTGTGCTGAGACCATGTCCCTGTTCTCTCTCATCAGCTGCACACCAGTCTGGAGTGGAAGGGTCTGGAAGACCACACTCCCTTCTGTGCTCTGCTGGTATAGTAAAAAGCTCTTTGTTCCTGAGGACTTGTTCATTCAAGTTTCACTGTGTCATCTCTCTGCACATAGAGATTTCCTATGTCACATGGGCACCATTTTTGATGCCTTTCCCCAATCTACCTTACAATATGTTGACTAAGATGAGCCATTTGAAACCTCTAGGATTTGTTTCCCCTTCAGGGTGAGGGACCTTGTTGCAACAACAAGACCAGTGCCTCGGCACCTGTGATGCAAGTTTGGCTGGAGATGGGCACCGAGGCCTGAAGGAGCCAGCTGCCATGAGACTTCAAGGCAGCCACACAGCCCAACAACCAGGGTTCCCTCAGTCTCAACTGAGAGCCAGATAGGAACTGGACCATGGGGGCTACAAGAATCTTCTCTAAATTTCTTGTTGTGTTTGCAGTAGCATATCTAAACAGTATCAGAAAGTTGCTTTTGTGCTTTACACGTGAAAAAAAGGAAGACTGAACAAAGGAGACATGATCGCAAAGGTTGTGGGGTGGAGTGAAGACTTTAGATTTTCCTGAACTGGAGCTTTATTCCCCATCATGAGGCAGTGAAAATGGCACAGGGCCTGACTCACCCACACCTCTTCTCCCCTGCCCCTGGGAAGGGCAGAGCTGAGAAGGGAGAGTATTTAAAATGGTGCTTTGAAGAGCCATTCTCTTCACTGGGAGGGACACATTTAGAAAATGTAAAAGTGAGGCGCAGAGTCAGCTATTACCCCTGCCCTGGGCTAAGTTGGCAGCAGCCTGTCCCCATCAGGGCCTTTAGCTTGTTCTGCCAGGCCTCTGGTGGAGAAGCGAGTGCCATGTGGAGAGTGCTATTTTGTCCAGAGGCTGGAAAGCTTGGTGCGGAGCCATGCTGGGTGAGGCTGTGGTGCTTGGGAAACTCACAGCATGGTGAGGAACGGTCGCCCTGGAATGGTTTATGCCATAGGGTTGGAGTTGAGGTGGGTAATAAGGTCCGTGTTCAAAGGAACGAGGCTAATACAAAAGCGAAGGTCAGGCAAAACTTTATTTCATGCCAAGCATCAGAATTTCACTGGCCAGGGTCACCTCTATTCAGAGAGAGAATGACCCCCCTTTTTCTTACAGGCTACCTATTATAAGGCAAACTCACAAATCAGAGTTAATTTGCATCTCCATTGCTCCTGGAACCCGGACTGTTGAGGGCATTTGGGCATTCTCATCTGGTCCCAAGTACTGGTGACTGGCCCTTCATTCTTAATTTGCTCCCAGGTCGGGAGGTTGAGGGGGTTAACTGATTGGGTGTCTCCCCCAACCTGGCTCACCTTTGTTTTCCAAGAGTCGTTTGCCCATATTTCCTGGAGCTGTTTTTCTGAGTAAACAGCAAGATGGCTTGGACTTCTAAATAGGTCCTTATAGTGGGTTGATGCTCAAGGAGCATGGGAGGTGTGTGGAGATGGTTTTTTGGCCTGGATGTGGTCTGGTGTGTTTGATGAAACTTCTACGGAGGTCTTGGCAGCAATCCCAGCCTGTCCCCTTCTGATACCGTTGTTGTTGCCACTGAGGAAATGAGCCTTGGTTACAGCAGCTGCGGAATGCCAGTCGTCTCCAGTCTAGGAGGGTGTTGGTTCCAAGTCCACCATCAGCTCTTGTGGGACTCCTGCCACTTTTGCTCTCCTTCCTGCCTGCCTCCTCTGTCTTCTCCCTCCACCTCATCCTATTAGAACCCCTCCCCTCATTAAATTTCTTTTCCTTCTTCTTCCGAATTGAACACTTTTCTCTTTCTAGACTTTAAGAAGTGTTTTAGGAAACTTTTGTGAGTGCAGGTCAAGAATAAGGAGGCCTGGGTCCCAGCAGCAGCTCTGCTATTTAGCCTGTGTATCACTTTGGGCAAGTGACTGGTCTCCAGTCTGATATGTGGTCCATATGTTCATTTAAGTGTTTGAATATATAATAATATGGTTCAATTTCAAACTTTCACAGTGTCTCCCATCCTTAGCCATGCAGTTCCTCTCTTTGCAGGCAAACAAGGTAGAGAAGGACTCGCACATTTAGAGTAATACTCTTTCCCTCCATTTTCACACAAGTAGTAACACAACATGCCCAGAGTTCAGCACCTTGTGTCTTCCTCTGACATATTTCAGGTGCCTTTTCACATGAGCACATAGACAACTGTCTTCTTCTTTCTTCCGGATGCTTAGTAGCCTATTGGACAGTTAGCCCTCCACAGTGCACACGGAGGCTGTTTCCATCCGTTCTGTGTCTCGTGAGGCAGGGAGTAACCTTGCTTATATCCCACAGAGCCTGTGTGTGAGCACAGCTGTGGTGCACAGTCCAGGAAGTGGAGTTTCTGGGTCAGAAACAAGGAAAGACAGCAGACAAACACATGCTAATTAGATGTGTGACCTCAGGGAAGGCACTTGCTATTCCTGGGCTTCTTTTTTTTTTTTTTTTAATGAGTAAAATAAGAAGGTTGGCCTCGGTGACCTGCAGGTCCTTTCTACCTTGGGAGCTCCTGGCATTCAGCATCTCCCATCTGGGAGGAGTTTGGCAAGAAAGACTGCAGTGTCTCTTGTGATCTGCCCATAGACACAGTGTCCCTGGGTCTAGGCCACCACTACCACCTGGGGGCGAAAATTCATTCTGTACACAGCCAGCAGGGCAGAACTTGAAGAGACAAGTCCAAGGGCCAGGACTGATGTCATTTGTCCTCAAGACTCTCTTCTCTTTTGGCCTCTTTAAAGATAGCTGTTTTGGTAGACTCTCTTGAAATCAGAAGACATAGAGGCATTTTGCCTTGATTTACCAGATTGAGGGAAATGAAAGGGATAAATATACTTAAGATGGACAAAGTGAAGTATCACCAGAATACAAGGGGACAGGAGGATATTAATGAGATATTTAACATATAAAGATTATTCAACAATGCAATCAACCAAGCAATGCATATTTTGTTAGCATACTGTCTAAAAACAAGCCTGCTGATGGCTTTGTTCTCACTGAATATTGAAATTATGTGGCTGCTTGGCTAAGTCTGAAGATAGCCACAGAAAAGTTATAGGATTTCTGCATGTGCTCTGATGTTGTTATCACCAATCAGATTTGAGAATCAGACAAGATACTGATAAGACATTTGACCTCCAAGATGCCCTAGGATCACACAAGCAAGCCCCTTGGTCATGTGCAGATGAGGAAATAGAAAATAGAATGGGTAAATACACCAAGACTGTGGTAACTGAGAAGGAAATTGTCCTGCAAGCAGACCCTAGATAGTATGGTGAGTGGATGGGGCAATGGAATGTCCATCATGGTGGGTATAGCAAGGTATCTGAAAGGCATGGCAATAGTAGCACAGCTGACATGTGTGAGGGGCCCAGGGGTGCATAGATAGTGCAGTGGTTAGTTGGGGAGCAGGTGGAGTTCATAGATCTAGACAAAGGTCTTTGGGAACCTCTGATAAAGGGAGGAAGACTGTGAGGACTCTCATCTTGGAAGACCCGTGTGTCCCTGGGACATGAGGGCAGGAACAAAGCAAGAACATATTCTAAGACTGAGGACTCTTATGGGAACAGGACAGAGTGTATTTGTCAGAATTAGGACCATACCAAGAGTGATTTGATTTTGAGCAGAAGCTCCTCGTATCACCCTGTCTTAGTTCACGATGAGCTCTAGAGACTTAGAGAAGTAAGCTTGCAGATGGGAACACTCCAGCCCAGAATGGGGAGAAGAGAATGAGGAACCAAATAGTTCTGATTACCTCCCCAACCAATCCCCCTTGAATCCTTTCCTTCTCCCCCTGCAGATCTACCACTGCCCTCGCTCAGACTCCCATGTCTCTCTCTCTTGGACTAATGAAATAGCTCAATGGCTGTCCCCTCCTCTGTGGCTTCCTCAACCTGTTCACCTGGTAGCCAGATATGACCATATCCCTCCTCTGCCCCAAATTCTCAGTGGCTTCTCATGGCACCTCGAAGTGGCATATGAGCCTTAATGACTGGTTTCTTCCTCCTTTTCAGCCTCACCTCATGCGTTCATGTTCCAGGACTATTAAAACATCCATGGTATGACTAGCCTCTGAAGTTGTGTTCACATTATTACTTTTGCTTAGAACTTCCCTCTCTGTCTGATTTACCTGGATGACTCTTATTTTCAAAACTCAGTTTGCCTCTTCCAGAAACCTTTCCTCTTTCCCAAGAGTGGCCTAGTCCCCATGATCCTTCTAGTTCATGGCTTCTCTAAGAACTTCAGAAAAACTTGGGCTGTGTGTCCAAGGCTAGGGCCCCACTTCAGACCTATTAAATTACTAGATCTGTCCAGTACATGCTAATACTTTTAGCTGAGGTCATAATGTCTGCATCTTATTTCCCAGTGATTCAGAAATGGGGTGTGTGTGTGTATTTATATTTCCTCTATCATCTGTCTATCTATATCTATTATCTATCTATCTATCTATCTATCTATCTATCTATCTATCTATCTATCTATCATCCATCTATCTGTCATCTATCTATTCTATCATCTGTCAAAATGTGTACAAAATTAAGCCTTTCTTATACTTTTATTCTACCTCTTTGGTGTTTGAAATTTCCCAAAATAAAAACTTGAGAAAAAAATGATTAGTTCCTTCCAGATTGGTCAGGCCATCTATCTCTCTTTTTACAAAGCTCCTGAGTGGAGCTTCAGCCTAGAGCCAGCAAAGACTGTGGTGCTCATCATTTTACCACATTACTGACAGTCTCCTTGTTGTGACTCTGACTTGAATAGGAGATGGCCAGGCTCTGAGGGCAGGAGCCTCTGTCTTTCAGATGTTTGCATCCCCTTGTTTTCCAGCTATAGTATGTGCTTGGCATGTCTCATGAGTATTTAGTATGTGTTTGTTGAGCGTAACTAAAAGAAAATTACATCCAAGGCAGATAGGTAATTATAGTATATATTATTCATTTACTCAATCAATATTTCATTATTTATTGAGCACTTAATGTTTCAAACACTGAGGCACAATTGTTCATATAATAATTTCAGCACTACTGACATTTTGACCAGATAGGGGCTAGTCATAGGGGCTGTCCTGTACATTGTTGGATGTTTAACATCATTCTTGACCTTTACCCCCTAGAAGTCAGTAGCGCCCCTTTGCCAAGTTGTGACAACCAAAAACGTTTTCAGATGTTGCCAAATGTCCCTGGAGGCAAAATCATCTTCAGTTGAGAAGCACTGATCTTCAAAACAGTCTGCCTTTCTCCGCAGGAAGCCAGTTTCCCCCATTCTCATTCTCCCTGCTTGTGTTCCCTCTCTAGCTGTGTTTCTGTCAAATAAATAAATAAAGTCTTTAAAAAAAAAAAACAAAACAGTCTGCCTTTAAGATGCCTGAGGTGTAAGGAAGGAAATGGACGCATATATGCAATGAAAGATAAGATGTGTAAGGACAGAATGCTGTGGATCACAAAAAGAAGAAAACATTAATTCCATTTGGGGGCATTTAGGAAGACACTATATAAAAGAACAGGCTCTGGATTTTAATAGCTTTACAGATGGGGAACCCCTTCCGTGTAATTGTCTTTCCAAAGCTTCTGCCGTCTGACATGTGTACCATCAATCTGCGGTCAGCCATATCTTTTTCTGGTCCTCATCACAGTCCCAGAAGGTGGACAGAACAGAGTAATTAACTCTATTTTGTAGATAACAAAATTGAACACAAGCTAGTCTGCATCAGTTGTGAGGCAATGATGTAGTTTACAGTACAGACCCTGCAATCAGCCTACCCTGGTTTGAATCTCATCTCCACACTTCTTATCTGTGATCTCTGGACTTGTTTTTTTGTTTGTTTGTTTGTTTGTTTGTTTTTTATTAAAAAATATTTTTCTTGGGGAGCCTGGGTGCTTCAGTCGGTTAAATGACCAACTCTTGATTTTGACTCAGGTTATGGTTTCAGGATAGTAAGGTAGAGCCCCATGTCAGGCTCTGTGCTGGGCATGGAGCTTGCTTAAGTGTCTCTCTCTCCTTCTTCCTTTGCCCCACCCCTACTAATGCTTGCACTTGTGTGTGTGCACTTTCTCTCTCTCTCAAAAAAAATTCTATATTATAATTGACATGTAAGATTAAATTAGTTTCAGGTATACAACATAATTATTGAATAATTATATATGTTATGAGATATTCATCATCATAAGTGTATTACAATAGTATTGAATATATTCCCTATGTTTTATTTTTCATCCCTGTGACTTATTTAACCTCTAACTTTCATACCTCTTAATCTTCACCTCTTCACCCATTCTGCTCATTCTTTCATCCTTCCCTTCTCTTTGGCAACCACCAATTTGTTCTCTGTATTTAGGAATCTGTTTCTATCTTTATTATTGTTATTGTTTGTTTATTTATTTTATTTTTTAGATTCACATATAAAGGAAATCATATAACATTTCTCTTTCTCTGTGTGGCTTATTTCATGTAGCATAATACCCTCCAGATCTATCCATGTTATCAGGAATGGCAAGATCTCATTCTTTTTTCATGGCTGAGTAATAGTCCAGTGTGTGTGTGTGTGTGTGTATTACACATTCTTTATCCATTCATCTATTGATGGACACTTGGGTTGCTTCCCTATCTTGGCTATTGTTATTGTAGATATGGACTTGTTTCTTAACCTCATCACACTTTAGCATCCTTATGTATAAATCAGAGCAAGTAATAGTTCCCATCTTGTAGAATTGTTTTAAGACATTGACATGTGTCAAGTACTTAGAATGTTGCCTAAATTAAAAAATTATTATAGAAATGTTTGCTATTATTATTGTCATTATCAAGGCCATACAGCAAGTTGATGACTGATATAAAATGATAATTTGGATCTGTATTCTCCTTTTCCAGTGTTTTCTCCATCTCAAAGTCTTCTGGCTATTTGAACAAGAAGAATCAATTATGGATCAACCAGCAGTGCTGGGAAAAGTAGAACCCCTGACCACCATCCTTTATCTAAACATCATCACCTAATAGAAATATCAGGTAAGCCACAGAAGTAACAGTAGATTTTCTAATAATCATATTTAAGAAAGCAAAAAGAAACAGAACTAATTTTGATAAAATATTGTATTTAGTCCAATACATCCAAAATATTAGTATTTCAATATGTAATCAATAAAAAATTATTAATGATATATTTACACTTTTTTTCGCATGCTAAATCTGGGAAGTCCAGGATATACTCATACAGCATATGGACTAGCCACATTTCAAGTGCTCCATATCCACACCTCACTTGTCTCTACTGTATCGGGACAGCCTAGATGTTTTAAACATGGTAAAGGGCTTTTTTGGTGGGGGGGGGTTGCTGGACATTCATATTATTTCAGACTGTGTCCTGGAGATGGCGAACCAGAGTAAATACTGAAAGATTTCCTGAATTTTCTTGCAGGATGCTAAAGCATCTCCTTGCTTGCTCCTATCCTAACTTCATCAAAAGAAGCCAATTATATATTTTAAAAACTGTGAGTTCAGTAATTAATCTTTTCACTCTTGATTTAACTTGAGTATGGCTTTCAATAAATCATGCCATAACATCCCAGATGCTACCCTTCGGGCAGCTCATGAGAACACATAGAACTTCTGGGAGCCCCAAGTTCCCACCCAGAGGAAACCTTTAGTGCCCTTCTGTGACCAGGCTGCCTTGGTAAACACAGAGCCGCCTGCTATGACTGCTGGAGATGACCTCATATCACCTGCCAAGGTCTCTTGAGTAAGCTGGCATCATCCTTCCTCTGCCCTCCCTGGACTGGGGAATGGAGTGAAGGCTGAGAACAATGAGTGACCTGTTTGAAGCCAGGCAGCAATTTGTCACCACTGAAGGAATACAAGCTGTCACACCCCATGGGTGGCCTCTTTAAAATGCTCTGTAGTGCAAGCATTGCCTAGTCCCAGCGTTTTAATAAAATTTAGCATTCAGGAGGATGATAACTAAATTCTCACCATGCTTAGCACCGTACTTAACTGATTTCACCTTCACAGGGACTCTCTGAGGCTGTTATTCTTATTATCTCCACTTTGCAGATGAGGAAACTGAGGCACGGAGACTGCATGGATTGCCCAAGGTCACAGATGTAAGAGGCAGAGAAGAGTCAAACCCAGTCTGAACCCAAGCTCCTCACCTCACCACAGTAACCTTTTGACTTGGGTTGACCCACCAGCATTTTCAGGAAATAGAGGCTCCTTCTCTGTCCTCAGTACCTAGAAAGGTGCAGGACACTTACTAGGTGCTCGGTTATTGTCCACTGACTGACTGACTGTCACCTATTCAGTGCTGGTAATGCCTTCCCTTAGCTCTAGACCACAATTCAGGCAGCGGCTGCTGCACTGTTCTGCACTGAACTGCGTTCACCTTGTGCCTTGCCTCCTGGGTTGCACTTGACTTACCCGTGGCCTCTCTGTAAGTGATCTGAGTCCAGCTTTAAAGCCAGAGATGCATTCACCTGGAACTCTTGGTTTTGGCTCAGGTCATTATCTCATGAGTTGTGGCATTGAGCCCACTTTGGCTTCCCTGCTTAGCAGGGAGTCTGCTTGAGATTTTCTCCCTCTGTTCTTCCCCCGCAATTTGTGCCCATGTGCCTGCACACATGTTCTCTCTCTCTTTCTCTCTCATAAATAAACAAATGTTTTTTTAAAAAAATGGCACAGCCTTGAGAGGGCTCTGGAGAATGCAGGAAGTCTCTTGTCTGGAAAACTATAGCCTGTTTGCTTTACCTCTCTACCCAGCAGGGTGCATGCCAGGTTTGGGGGCCTCAAGCTCATATCTCCTACTTTTGGTAGGAATAAGGAGACCCAAGCGAGAAAACCTTGGACTTCGTGGGAAGAAGCCCGAAACTTGGGCTGTGTGTAAGGAAGGGAGGCAGGGCCAGCTAGAACAGGTTTTTCCCTCAAGTTTGATCTCAAATGAGGATGTTTCTTTGATACCATAGGACAACATTTGGCCAATTTTCCCTCTTTGTCTTTCTCACACACACATAAACATAGATACACATCACATCAAGCCCCAGATCTGAGGTCTTCAAAAAGAACATGAGAATATTATTCAGCATTGAAAAAGAAGGAAATCCTGCCGTGTGCAACAATACAGATGGATCTTGAGGCTTTATGCTAATTGAGTGAGGTCAGACAAAAAAAGACAAATCCTATATGGTGTCACTTGTATGTGGAATCTAAAAAAAAAATCAAACTCATAGAAACAGGAAGTCGAAAGATGGTTGTCAGGGGCAAGGGAGTAGGAAGTTAGGGAGAGATTGGTTAAAGGGTACAAACTTTCAACTATAAGATGAATAAGTTCTGAGGACCCAATATAAAACGTGGCAACTATAGTTGATGATGCTGTCTTATATAACTGAAATTTGCTGTGAGTAGAACTTAAATGTTCTCACAATAAATAAATATGTAAGTAAATAAATAAATAAAGCACTGATATGTTCATTAACCAAATGGTGGGAATCTTTTCACAATGTATATGTATATTAAATCTCTACAACATACATTTTAATATCTTACAATTTTATTTGTCAATTATACCTCAATAAGCTGGAAAAAATAAAGGACATGAGGGAAAACCTCTCAGAGGATTTCTTATCACAATTCCAAACTTGATTAAACAAAGCCATCTGGAAACTCTATATCTCTCAAAGGTTGCTATTCTTTAACTTCCTCAAAAGCAGGGGTTAGTGTTGCTAAATGCAGAATGACATTTACCTAACTTGGTAACCACAGTCCTGGGGGTCAAAGGCCTTGATGGAACACCCAATTTTTACCCAAGCATTAGCAGTTCCGTGGTTTGTGGAAAGGGCAGAGCTTTGGCTGGCCAGGTGCTACCAGCCCTTCCAGGGACATCCTGGTTCAGTCAGTATACAGACGTCACACAAGTCCTTTCCTCACCAAAGCCTGATAGTTCAATCTTCCACAGGGCTTCAGGCTTTCATTTCGCACCCCTGTCCCCAGAGATAACTGAATTCAGGAGACTCAGACACATCCCAGATGAGAGAGACAAAGCGTAAGTCACTCTAGCAGTTTGTGGAAGTGGTGGTAGGCTGGAGATGGAGGCAGGCCTGCTGAGGGGGTGAGGACCACCTACATACCACAGGCGGGGGAAGCCAGGGCTGGGCTACTAAAGAAGGTAACCTAGAGCTGAGTCTGAAAGGACGAGTAGGTATTACTCAAGGAAAAGCAGAGCCAACTGTGTGGATGTGGTCAGTGTTACCAGAGGGTCAGGCAGTACCACTCACCAGGAGATACACTGCAGACCCTAGGAAGCTGGTCATGGAAAATGTTGTGTACTGTGATTGACAGCTCGAACTTCACCCTGCCTGTAATGAAGCATCAGTAGAGCGTTTTAACTGAGGCAATAATACAGACAAATAATAGTAATAGTTAACATTTACTGAATGAATCCTTTTTGTCTTGTCAAGTGTTGCCCTAAGTACTTTTCAGGTATGTATTAACTTTTTTAATCCTTACAGAAGCCCTCTAGGGCACAGACTAATATTATTCCCTCTTCACACCGAGGAAGTTGAGGCAGGAACACAGTCACATGGCTCCTAAGTTACGAAGCTGGGATTCGAACCTAGGAAGTTTGGTTCTGGAGCCCACTCTTAGCCATGTTGCTAAGACTTATAATCTTATAGTCATTTTTTTACAAAAGGGATTTTAGGAGATTTCTGATAAAACCACACCTATATAGAGTAAGCAAATTAACAATGAGATTGAAAATAAAAGAGAAAAATATCATAAAGCAAGGACTTATTTACAACAAGAGTCAGGCTGGGTAACCACACAGGTTGGGCCCTAAACTCCATCTGAGCTCTCTGAAAAAAGAAATGTAAAACATGGCCAGGTGCAACTTTCTAACTCCTTGCTGGGTGAGAGCAAGCATACATATTCATCTGGAGAGACACACTGCTTCCTCGGACTGAATTCGAGAAGGAAATTTATTGTTTAATCCCTGACATAAAATGTGATATAAGATGCCAAGTGCATTAGTTTTGTGGGATTGATGTAACAAATTCATGCAAATCTGTGGCTTAAAACAACAGAAATATATTTTCTCATGGTTCTGGAACCTAGAAGTTCAAAATTGGAGTGTTGACAGGGTTGGCGCCTTTGGGAGTATCTGAAGAAGAATCCTCTCTTTTAGCAACTGGTGGCTGCTGGCAATCCTTGGTGTTCCTTAAATTGTAAATGCACCACTCCATTCTCCGCTGCTGTCTTCCCATGACCTTCTCCCTGTGCCTCCAGACTTCCTCTCCTTTCTCTTCTAAGAACACCACTCATCATCCAGGGTGATCTCATCTTGAAACCCTTACTACATCTGCAAAGACCTTATTTCCAAGTAAGGTCACATTCACAGATACCAGGGATAGGACTTGGACATACCATTTCGGGGGGAGGGGGACCTCTTCAGTTCACTAGACAAAGCACTCAACAGCAATTTTGCAAAATAATTAGAGTTGTTTTTTTTTTTTAATGGTGGTTTCTCACAGTGATAAAAGCCAAGGATTGAGTTTTGATTGCAGTTCAGTTCACTCAAAATAGTTAGTCCCACTTAATTGGACCACCATGGGGGTTTATCTGTCTTTTTGATAGTGTCCCTGAGTAGAATGTCTTGTGAGTTATGCGTCTTTGGTACAGAGAATTTCACTGTGGGTGAACTCAGGTGAGTAACAGGACTCTCAGTGTGAAGCAAAGTTTTGGGCCAGAGCCTATTGGTGGGAAGCTGCCTGATCTAATAAAGAAGTTCCTAACCTAGAGCATACACGAAGAATCACCTGGGAGATTTTGCAAAATACATGTGCACCAATTCTACCCAAAACAGATGATTCAGAATCTCTGATCTCTATCATCCTTTCTCTTGTACTGACTTTTTAATGGAGATCTGTTTGCGATGGAGTGGTTAGGACAACCTGTTCCAGGCTGCTGCTGGTTTACTTTCAGCCTAATGCCATGGGTGGAGAGCACATGTGCTTTACATACTTTATTTTGTTGTTGTGCTAAAATACACATAACATAAAATTCACCATTTTATACTGTATAATTCAGTGTCATTTGTAACATTCAATATTATGCAGTCATTACCACTATCTAGTTCCAGAACATTTTCATCATTCCCAAGGGAAAGTCAGTACTCATTAAAGAAATCACTCTTCATTCCTCCCACTCCTCAGCCCTGGCAATTACTGATCTGTTTTTTACTCCTGGATTCATCTATCCTGGTCACTTTGTATAAATAGAATCATACAGTACGTGGCCTTTTGTGTCTAATATCTTTTGCTTAACATGATTTCATTGTTCATCCACGTTATAGCAAGCATCAGTACTTCATTCCTTTTTAGGGTTGAATAATATTCCATTGTGAGGAAATACTACATTTTGTTTGTCCATTCAGTGGTTGATAAACTTTCAGGTTGTTTCCACCTTTTGGCTACTGTATATAGTTACAAAGATTTGTTCACCAGTTTTTGTTGGCATGACTTTTTCAACTCTTTTTTGCATCCTTTTTAAGGTAGATTTATTAATATCTTATTTTACAGATGAAGAAATTAGGCCTTAGAGGTCTTACTTTTTCTAGTGATATATCTAGTAATCACAGAGGTGGAATATAAATGCTGGTTTCTATCTCTGCCGCAGACCAGAAGCACGGTCATTCATATGGCTTCCCTCTGCAAGGCACGGACCGCCATGACCCTCCCTCAAAGCAAGGGAGTTAGGCAGAGTCGCGGTCATCGACACCATGCGGCTTCGCTTTCTTTGTTCTCCCTTTCCACCTGACTAGTTCTGAAAAACACTCTTCTCCTTATACCTACAATTATATCAAACCTTCCTCTGCTCCTACTTTTAGCTTGCTCACATCAAGCCTCAAGTTTCACTCTACTCTTTTAAAACATGATTATTGAGATCATGAGAAAAATAATCACAGTAGTATGGTAGCTGCATTGTAACTAACTTAGTTTAAACAACAGAAATCTCACAACCACCCAATCGCTTGTTCACCTCCCTGCATTTAAGCGGGAGGCAGAAAGTATGATTTGTCTCTAATTGGTCGTTCCTTAGATCAGACTTTAACCAGAACATTCTGTGTAATAGTTGGGGTCTCCAGGGGCACTATTGTCACACAAGATTGATGAATCCTAACTTAAAAGAAAATCTGTGATCTAAATTGAAACTCTCCGATCTTGTATGTAACACTGTACTATAAATAAAGAGCCCTGAGAACAGTGTTTTCGGGAGATCCCCATACCACACTTCGAGTCTGGTCTCCTCATTCGAAAGCGCTTTCCCCACCTCTTAGTCCTGACCGTTGCCGGGGCTGCCCCCCAGCATATCTCTAGATTCTGGGCTCACTCTACTGCACATGAGTCACTCTTGAGAAGTCAGACCTGAGTTGTCCCCTGTGGCCACCTTGGAGTTATACTTCCTCACTCTCTGCCATCAACTTTAAAAACTCCTTTTCAGGCATCTGAGACATGTTATATCTGATGTGTGCTTGTTCTCTCTTTGATGAATCTGTCCCAGAAGAGCAGCCAAGCCTTGAATTTATCAAGGGAAGAGGTTAGTGTGAACAGCTCCTTGGACACTATTAGGATTACCAGAAGTATAGTTATTTTTTTTAAATGTGTAAATATACCCCCTGAATTGTCATTATGATTGAGTTCCTCCCTCATCATGATAAATGTACCTTATCTTCCTGGGATCAACTTCTTCATTATGCTTGTCAGTGTGGATGTAGGATGTATCGATGTTCACTTTCATAATTGGTCAAACAGTAATGACAAAAGAAGACACGGGAGTCTGAGACTTGAGGAAAATGATGGGAAATAATGGGAAAAGGAAGAGAATGTGAAACCTTAAGAAAGAGCCAATGAGAAAGGATTTTTGAGGTCCTAACATTTATTGGAAGCTAAGAGAGAAAACAGGGTCTCTGTTGAAAAGTGAGAGTTTCCTTTTGATCTGACAAAGGCCAGCAAGGTTGGGGACAAAGGTGGAGTCATCCATGATGCTTCAGTCTTAACTGCAAGAACAGGAGCTTAAGGTTTTGGTCCACTTCCAGGAGGAAAGTTCCCAGGTGGTTTGAGGGAAGTTGTGTTTGAATCCCTGACAGAAAAAATTCCAATATTCTCAAGAACCAAGTAGCCATTTAAGGTTTGAGAGAGGTAGACCAGAATAAGTCAGACTTGGTTTTTATCGCCAAGGAGTTTGTTCAGTTGCAATGTTGCTATAGGAAAAAAAGTTTCCCAAACAGTGACTTAAAATAAGAACAGTTATTATTTCCCATAGTTTCTATGCATCCAGAACTGGGGGACAACCCAGCTAAGTGATTCTGGCTCAGGATCTGTCATGCAGGAATGGTCAGTCAGCTCCCACTGCAACGGGAATGAGAGGAAGGATGCTGGAGCAGCTGTGGTCTGGCCAGTATCTTTTTCATCAGGCGGTCCCAAGGCTTTTCTATGAGGCCATACCACATGAATTGGCCTGTGCTTCTCCACAGTGTGACAGCCTTAAACTTCTTACATGGTAGTTCACGGTCCCAAATCGAGTATTTCAAGAGAGAGAGCAAGCCTGGTGGAAGCTGTATCGCTTTCTATGTCCTAGCCTTGGAAGGTCACATAGCATCACATTCACCACACTCCTGACTCCCTCCTAGAACACTCTCTAGATGCTTTCATTTCTTTGGGTCCCTCCCTCCCCCAAATCATATTTTGAAAATAAAGAATTTAATTTTATTATATTGTAAATTGTCTAAGTGCTGCCTCTGGGAAACCCTGAGTTTTTCTTAATCATCAAGTACTAAGCATTTACAAAGGAAAAGTACTTGCTTACATATTACTGTAGGTAGAAAATGAATGTTGCAGAGGAAGTCCTGCTTAGCTAAATGCTATTTTTTCCCCCTATAACTTAAATTAAAGGTGGTAGGAAAGAAACAGAATGGCATGCTTTCCTTAATTAATTGCACTGAATATTGCTTAACATTTTCAGTATTGTTTTTTAAAATGATAACTTTCCCCAAATTAGCTACTCTTGGCAATACTGTATCAATTACTATAGCTAATTTTTCCCATATTCAGGTAATTCTTCGTTCAAAGAACTTCATTAGTGTTGGGGCGGTGGACATAGGAACAGCGTGCAAGATGGCTGCTGCACCTGTCCACACCATTCCTCAGGACCCTTCATCTTGGGGCTTCCCACTTTCAGAATGCTGTGTCATGATGAATAAGCTGAAACTCAACTCCCCCTGCACATGCAACACTCTCCGGAGACCACATCACCCACAGGACCTCACCCCTGTTGCCTAGAAACTCCTTCCTAAAATTTCTCAGAAACCACACCCCACACTGACTGATAAAAATAAGCATGGACAGCCCCACGGCTTGCCCTTCTTTCCCCCTGACCAGGGAACCTCTACTGAGCGCATCCATTAAAGCCTACTCAAACCACTTGCTGCGCCTGGTTCTCTCCTTTACTCACTCTCTCTGCCATTCATCCTCACTGACACCAAAAACCTTACAATTAGAAGTTCAGGAATGCATACTAGAACGCATGTATGTGTATATTATATATATAATATATATAATGTATATAATTTTTTCCTTCTGATAATTATATGATATATTATGTTCTTTTTTCATTATTTTTTTAAAAATAAACTTAATTTTAGGGGAGCCTGGGTGGCTCAGTTGGTTAAGCGACTGCCTTCGGCTCAGGTCATGATCCCGGAGACCCGGGATCGAGTCCCACATCGGGCTCCCTGCTCAGCAGGAAGCCTGCTTCTCCCTCTCTCACTCCCCCTGCTTGTGTTCCCTCTCTAGCTATGTTTCTCTCTGTCAAATAAATAAAAATCTTTAAAAAAAATAAACTTAATTTTAGAGCAATTTTAGATTCACAGCAAAATTGAGCAGGGAGGACAAAGAGTTGGCATATACCCCTTGCCTCCACACATGCATAGCTTCTCCCTATCAAGATCCCTCACTAAAGTGTTATGTTTGTTACAATCAGTGAATCTACACTGACACATCACTATCACCAAAGTCCATAGTTTACGTTAGGGTTCATTCTTGATGTACATTCATTCTATGGCTTTAAACAAATGTGTAAGGGTATGTGCCCACCTTTATAGCATCATATAGAATGGTTTCACTGCTCTAGAATTTCTCTGTGCTCTCTGCCATCCTGCTTGGCAACCACTGATTTTTTAAACTATCCCCATAGTTGTGCCTTTTTCAGAATGTTGTATAGTTGAAATCATGCAATATGTAGCTTCTTTCAGATTGGCTTTTTGTCACTTAATAATATGCACTTAAGGCTACTCCATGTCTTTTCATGGCTCAATAGTCTTTGTTTTTTCCTAGTGCTAAACGTAATTCTTTGGATATACCACCATCTATCTATCCAGTGAAGGACATCTTGGATGTTTCCAAGTTTTGGCAATTATGAACAAAGCTACTATAAACATCAATGTGCAGGTATTTGTGGGGATATAAACTTTCAACTCTTTTGAAATGCAAAATGTCTTAATAATAATAAATGATGATAATAATGATAATAAATAACAAAGTGTCTTCCACCAAAGACCAAACTGTCTTCAAAGTGGTTGTACCGTTTTTCTGTGAATGAGAGTTTCTGTTGCTCCACATCTTCACCCACATTTGATGTTGTTAGTGTTCTGATTTGGGGCTTTTTAGTAAGTCTGTAGTGATTCATTCATTCTTTCAGTAAATATTTACTGAGTGTCTACTATGTGCTAGATAATGTTATCAGTACTTAGATCACATCAGTGATCACAACAGACATAGATCCCTGCTCTCATGTCATCTTATTAAGCATGTTCTGTGTGCCAGGCTATCTCCAAGTACTTTTTGCATATGTGATCTCATTTAGTCCTCACAGCTAGACTATGAAATAAGTGCCATTTTTACCCTATTTTACTCTGGCACAGAAAGGATGAGGACTGTGACCAAGGTCACACAGCGAGAAGTGGGTAGAGCCACAGTGTGTAGCCAAGTGTTCTCTCCAGAACACTATGCTCCATACTTTGCTGTCTCTAGATCTGGAAAAGATCTTGGAAGTCAGTTAGTTCATCCCCTTAATCCACAGATGTGGACTCACAGGTACCAGGTGATGAGGTGACACACCTAAGATCAAATAGCTGATTAGTATCAGGACCAGGGCTGGAATACTCTCTTTTAGAACATGATCCTTTTCACTGTAACCCCAGATTATTTGGACAAAAAATTCTTTGAACGATGGGGACTTAGTCATAGCCTTATTTCCCTACTCCCCACTTAAATGATAGTTCTTTGAAAGATTAACACCACTACTATTTTTTTCTATATTATCTACTGACCAATGGTCCTTGTTTTGTCTTCCACAGGTGGGTAGAAGATGCTCACATTCACAAATGGTGTTCTCCAGCTCAAAACAGCTCCTCCTCATCTGAAGGTGCATCTCCTTCCTCCAGAACATCTGTGGGACAAATGTTCCCTGTGGGTGTCCGAGACCATCATCACTCTTGTCAGTTTGTGTCTCTCTTTTTCTTGGCCATAAGGGAGCCCAGGTTCCCACAAGGCAGCATGCCTACAATGGGTTAATAAAGAGAGAGATTGCAGGGATTAGTTGTTCCTTCTCAAGCAGCCATCTCTGAGCATGAGATGCCACAGAGGAAGAGCACAGTAAGGATGGTGCTGTGTGTCTCCCGTTTCCCAGTAAGAATCTTCTTGGTCACAAGTGTGGTCTCTAAACAGCAAGGAACCTTCTAGACAAAGAGACTGAGTGGGTGCAAATGTTACAGCATGGGAGGCTGGAGAACAGATCTGCAGAATTTCAGTCTGGTAGTTAGTGTTTGGAAGCCATCCTTCTCAGGTTTTCCAGAACAGTTCCAATTTCATGAAACATAATTGTTTTTAATAAAGTTGACTCATTGAATAATTAATTAGATTTATGTAATTTCTATGCCTTTAACAAGACTCTTCATTTAAATAAATCCACTAATCAGAAAAACAAAAGCCTTCCTCAGTGCCAAGGATACATATTTAAGCTTTGGAAATATATTCCCCTTATTTTTGGATCATCTTGGCTAGAAAGGAGCTGACTGGTCTCTGATCACAAACTTAGGGAGTCAGAATCAGATACCTCCCCTGACCAGATGATGATCATCCTATGTGGTTGTACAAGTTACACACTGTACAAGGCTGAAACACATAAGGATTCTCTATTCATGTTGTAAATGTCACTGCTTTGTATATTTATTACAACATCTCATTAAGTGACAGATTGACAGATTTTATTCTAGTATAATCAGTAATATAATATTATGACAATTTTAAATAGAATGAAGCAATGGATTCTGAGAGAGTGGTACCTGTTCTAATTTGCACAAATATGTCTTATAGACTACAGGTGGTTTAGATTGAATATCCAGTCCCCTGCAAGTCATAGGCCTGGGATACACAGGGAAGAATACATAACAATAAGGGGAAAGTGGAGCAATTGATCGCAGGACCTTGGTTAAGCTGATGGATATGTAAATTAATGCACCATTTCAGTGGTTCTTGAAGTTGGCTATGCATTGCAATTGGGGGGGGGGGAGATTCAAAAAATACTGATGTCCAGGTCCTACCCCTAAAGATTCTGATTTAGCTGCTCTGGGATATAACTGAAGCACTGGGATATTTATAGTTTCTTCATGTAATTCTCATCAGCTGCCACGGTTGAAACCACAGCATTATTTCTTGAATGGGAGACAGGGGAATAAATATATAGATTAATAGGGGCCTGACTGGATGGATGGGATGCAGAGCTGGATGAATAAATGGACGAACCAAGGAACTGGCCACAGAACTTCATGGCTTAATATGATTGTGATGATATGGCATAAAAATAACATTTGTCTCCTTTGGTTGTTAGACTTGTCTATGGTTTTGCCAATGACTTGCGTTCCCAAAATAATAAACCCACTTTTGCTGGCAAAATAACTGACTTATATTTTTAAAGTTAACACTTCTAATCACATTTTAGTCCTCTGCTTAAAAGTAATTTCATCCTGAAAGATTTCCAGGACTCCTCTTAACCCTGGGCCAGAGCCTGCCCTCTGTGCTCCCATGGCCTCTTCTCCTTCTACATCAGAGCATCCATCATCTGGGATTGCTAACTTGGCTCAGATGGGGAAAAAAGGAAAAACCCAGACATTCATGTTTCTAGGCCTCATGTTGCATGGCCTCACTCTGATTCAAACATCTGAGGACAAGAATGTACTCTGACAAAATATGTGCATCATCCTCTGATGACCTAGTCAAGAAGATGATGCCTCTGGAGGATGCCCCCTGTTCTGCAGTTGTCATTTAAGTCTGCCATGTGTCGACCTGTAGCATTCTCATGGAGAGTGACCTTCTCTATGTCCATGCAGACTAAGATAAGAGAATCTCAACAATGAGGGCCGGAGATCCGTTAGGAATATTTTCATCAGATTCTGCATTGTCAAGATGAGCAAATGGATATTTAACTGGAAATGACTTGCCCAGGGCCACAGAGAGAATATGTGACTGAACTAGGACTCAAACCCGTTTCCTGGCCTTAAGCCCAGACTGCTGCCAAATTCAAGTAACTTTGGAAAACTTCCCAAACTCTAGAGTTTATTCCCTTCTCCCATAGGTCTCCAACACTGAGGCAATTGTCTGTGAGCAAAGTCCTCCATCAAAGTTAATCGTGACAATGTGGTGGAAACAATCGCAGGAGAGCAGTACTGATATTATGGGTGTAGTTACTCTCTGTGCGGCTCTTAAAAATCATGTGTTCAGGGTGGGCTGCAGAAACCCCCTGGGAAAATTTGCCCTGGAGATTCAGAATTAAGAAGTTGTCCTCAAGGAAAGTCTAATAAAGTTATGATGGTGTAGAGTGCAGGTTACTGGTAAATGTTCAGGAGGCTGAGAGGACAAGCTACTGTACTGGAAGTTCCCTCTGAGAAAAGAAAGTTAAGGGGCTTTTTTTTTTTGAGCCAGAGATTGAACGACCTATTTGTCCATGGATGAACCACAGGAAGCACATGAGAACACAAGAACAGGGTTCTCAAATTGGCAATCTGTGGGCAGAATTTTGGCCCACAGATACATTTTGTTTGAGAAGCTTGGTGGTTTTTTAAAGATATAAGCCACTCCATAAAAGTCAAGAGATTTCTCATAAAATAGGAAGCTCTGACAACACTGGGCTCTCACTCCTGTTGAGGCATCAATAACAGGGAGGGAAGTAGTAGGCTGCCCCTTGAGATGGACCTGAAAGGCCCCATGCCCTTGGGCTCATTGCTCATTCATGGTTCCCCTGGAGTCCTGTGACCTGGGACCAGGACTCTGAAGGAGCAACTCAGCAAGTGCCTCCTACCTCATTGTTCCACGCCCTTCCGTATCTGCCTTCTAGTTGGCATCACATTCTGCTTCATACTCTAGATTCTTGTGTGTCTAACTGCCTCCCAGCAGGCTCCAGCCAGGCTCTCTGAGGGCTGAGGCACATGTTACTCATTTTTGTAATCTGAGAGCCTATACTGTTCTCTGGTACATAATGGGCCCTCAATAAATGTTCTTGAAATAAAGTCAAGGTTCTAACAAAGTCACAACATAAATTTATAATATTTTCCCACATAAATTATTCAGGAGCTTGGTTTGCTATAAAACATTGAAAAGAAGGTTTGCTGAATAAAATTGTCTGTAAGATATTGGACCAAGAAAGCTAAGGTAATCTTTTTACTTTTCTTTTAGCACTTTATTATAGGCAGATCCCTTCCAGGTGATTTTAAAGAAAGTCACACTGAAGATGGGACTTAGGCCTGTTCAGATGGTGAGAGCTCTGGGTCAGCCCTAAGATCTCATTATGTGAAGAGTGGAGCACAGGGCAAAGCGCATAGTGATGGCAGGAAAACCAGTGGATCAGAACTGACAGCAACCCAGAGGGTCACACCTGGCTTCATTGCTTTTGACCTTGTGTGACTTTGGGCTCATGTCTTTACCTCGTTGATCCTCAACTGAGGATTACAGTTTCCCTTCAGAAAATTAAAAACAATGGTTTTCATAACTGTTTCATGCATATGGTACAAAATTCAAAAGGTACAAAATGAAAATTAAGTCTTTCCTACCCTTCATTGAGGCCACTTAACTTCCCACACAAAGGCAACCCCTACTACCAGGTTTTTGTATATCCTCACAGAGATAGCCTCTAAATATAGAATACATGTGGCTATAAATAAATATGTGTATGCTTTTCATACCAACATTAACATTTCTATATCTTCTTTTTTTCACTTAATATACTTAAAGATCCTTCTGCTTCAGAACAAGTGGCCTCACTTTCAGTGACTGTACAGCATTCTATTGATAGATGTGCCATAAATTGATTTAAGCAGTCTACTGTCAATGGACATTTAGTTTGCTTCCAAGCTTTTGTGATTCCAACTCAGCTGAAATGAGTACGAAGCACGGGCACATTCTGCAGGCGTGCATGCATCTGTAGGATCAGTCCCACATCTTGGGTTGTCGTGCCCTGGAATATGTATAGTTACATTTTGATAGATGATGCCAAGCCACCCTACATAGAAGTATAACTCAAACTAAAATAGATTTCTTAAAGCCCTACCAAAAACCTAGCCCATCTCTTTTCCTATGAAAGTGATGCACTAAATGTTCATGGTCCTTTGTTTTTCTCTCTGTCTTCGTTTTTCTCTCTGTCCATTGGCTAGCCATATTAATCTGTGAAATGGAAATAGTTTCAACTTCCAGAGTTGTTCTGAGGATGTATTTAGGGTGTTTAGCACTGTTTCATCACTTCTCCTCTTCAGAAAGTTTCTGAGAAAATCCTCTTTGGCCGTCCACAACAGGCAAATGCAAGGCTCTGACTGCAGCAGCAAAGTGTGCATGAAAGACTTCCAGATTGAGTCAGCACATTCTTGAGAATATATTGTTCTGAGCTAAATGAGAGATGTTCTAACACCTCTGTCTGAGTGTCTTACGTTGTTAAATAGTAATCAATTAAGAATTTCACTTAGGAGAAAGTAAAAGATGAAAACAGTCATTCTTTGGAGTAAAAATATTGACTTATCACCAGTGAAGTGGAAAATGACTTGTTTCTCAGCCTTGAGTTAATGAAAGAGCAAATGCCATTGTAAATTGAAAAACAGTTCTCTGGATGGTCTCATATTATGATCCTAATGACTCCTCATCTCTTGCTTGCCGTCTACTATGGCACTCTCTACCTGAAAACTTTAGATTAACTTTCTTTGTTCCCTATGTAAAGACAGAGACTATTGTCAGTGACATTCCAGTTTGCTTTCTTTTTCAAATTCTTTTCTGGGTTAGTTCTCAACATCTTCCTCAAGGGCAGGGGACAAGAGCCCAGCAGCCAGTGTGAGACCCAAGACTGTCAGTATCAGAAAGGAGGTCCTTTCAGAGGTTCTAGGGGCCCCTTGGGACTTTGGTGCCTTCTTTGGCCTGAGGGCAAGTGGTCCAGCTAAGGATTCTACAGAATTTAGTCCACCCTTCAGCTTCCTTATATCCTTTCTGGGAAAAAAGAGCTGAGTACCTTCAGAGTCATATTCAGAAGACTTCTAAGTAAATGAAAAGATGATTATTAAGACTAGGTATTATAATTTTACAATTTTAAATCTTTCCTAAATAATTTTTAGTCTTGGTTCAAATTATTGTCAGGCATTGTGTCTTTTTAAATAGTGAAATGGTTTAGGTATTTCAGTTCCAGCTCTCATAGTAAGCTATTTTTGTATTGATTTTTATCTGTGCCAAAATGGTATTAATAGCAAGCAAGGGAAGAGAGAGCATATTATGGTGAACTATATCCAAGTTCACCATTATTTTGTCTACAATAGGAGCACAGACTCACCCAATGCTGTTAAAACAATGCCCAAGGCTATCTTTCTCCAGAGCGAGGTCTGGGTGGTGGGGCAGTTTAGAATAGGATGGCCTAAAACCAAATACCTTTTCTGGGGTGTGGGGGAGGGGGGAGAGGAGTTATTACTGTTAGAGCAGATACTCTTGACCTTGGCTGCACGTTGGAATCATGTGGGGGAACTTTCAAACTCCCCATGCCTATATTGTCCCCTTGCCTAGAGCAAGTGAGTCAGAACCTCTGGCGGATGAGGTGATAGTTGGGGAAGGTGGGCAGTCAGACCTGGGTGGGAACTACTGTGTTAGAAAAAACAGCCATTTCTGAATATCTCCATATCCCATTTGCTGTGAGCTCAGTGGGTAGCAGGAGAATGGGAGAAGTGAAAAAGGGGATGAGCTGGGGGTTTTCAACTACCTTAGAGAATAAACACCCACTGCTGCACAGTCTCTGCTCTCCCTAGTGGCAGTGTGTGAAGGGATCTCCAGGCTGGGCTCTGTGGGAGTTAGGCAGGTCTTGTGTCTTCTCTTGGCTTCCTTTGTAAAAAATATATATAAATGGATGAGGATATGTTTACATATATTTTCCATTTATATATTTGTTTAAAATTGCACTATATTATTACTTATAATAATATAGATAATATTAATATATAAAAATATGTCAGCCACAAAGAGCTCTGGCACATTCTGGGTTTCAAATAGGCAGGTGAAGGCAAAGCCAAACAATGACCCCAGATGTTTCTCCCTGGATCTCAGAGTGGTGCCCACATAGAGGGGTAAGTCCTGAGGCCTTATTGGCAACATGTGAGGTTAGGCGGCCTGGCTTAGAGCGTAGGTCTGACTTCTGGATGGATTGGTGGATATACCCAGTCCCCACTCCTTTCAACACACACAAACCACACATCAATTGCAGCAGAGCAAAAATTTGCCTGTTGGTTTGTAAAATTTCAGCATTGGTCTTGGTCATTTTCCTCACACAGACTCCAACTCTGCCATTTTGTGTCTTTCTCCTCATGTTTGAAGCCAACAACACACATTCTGACGTGCAAACTTACCATACAGAAGGCCACAAAATCCTTCATCCCTACTTAGAGAACATTTCTTGCCCCAAGTCATGTTGCGGGGGTAGAGTGATGATGATTTCTACCCTGCGACTGCTGTGCTTAGCCCATCTTCTGCTGATTAAGTCGAGCTTCCCTCACTTAACTAAGATATACATACTGCAGAGCAGAGATGAGAGCAGCAAGCCCTCAGCATCGCCACTCATGGGGGCAGGAAGACCGCAACGGCAATGGACTCATGTATTTTCCCACTCAGGTACACTGGGGGCTGAGGGTAAGATACCTATGGAGTCCGACACGCCTTGTATCTTCATACCTGGCAGTTTTACATTAAGATAAGAGACTCATAAATTAATAGAATTATCCTCATACTTTCACAAATATGTCTTTATAGAGACCGGGGGCGGGGGGGGGGGAGCAGGCTCAACTTTAGAATTCTTGGACTACTCAGAGTTCCTAGGACATGATGGCATGGGGCAGCTAGCCTTGGCTCTTAATCCCTACTAACAGACCACCGACCGTCCTTTCCCACCCTTCCTCTCTATTCTACCTCACAGGGAGCCTCCTCCATGGAAGCACCCTCACTTACCTCCCCAGCTCTATCCACATTACTTGCTGGCAACCTCACCATGGCCTAGGCGGGCTTAAATGCTAACATAATCCACTTTTTGGAAGATAGAACCACAGCAGAGGCCTGCACAGGCTTGGGAACATGTGGGGAAGAACCACAGGCTCTTGGATATCTGGAATGTGGTAAAGAGGGGAAGATATTGGCTCTGTGTGAGCCATTCCCTAGACACTGTGAGAAGGGAAATGGTTGGGAGAGAGCCCAAGCTGGATCACCTACACCTGGACCCAGGGCAGAAAGCCCCTTTTCCCTTTGTGTCGCAGCACTACTAATCTCATGAAGGGAATGGGATCGTTTCACTATTCTTGGTATGTCTTTTGCCACCATTTCCTAAACTCATAATCTCACAGTCATCTCTGTCTTTCTTCCACTTATAACATTCCTTACCTAAAACTCCTCTAAGCTATGCCAAATTGAGAAATTTTTAAATTTTAAATTTTAAAATTTTAAATCCTTTCTTTTGTGGTAATGCCTTCACATACTGAGTCATGGTGTCACATGGGGAAAACTGAGGACAAACCTAGGAAGTCTCAGAGCATTGGAGGTCTATGGTTTGTTTCTTGAGCTAAAGGACAATATTCCTTCTTGGTGTAGTTGGAAAGATAGTTATTCTGAGGTGATGCACTGATGCCCAGGTTAGAAGCAGTCTGGCCCTTGAAGGCAGCATCAGGCAGGGGGAAACCTAAGGAAATGAACTTGTCACTCCTTGAAGATACCACCAGGTCCCAGTTTTCTGAGAGTTCCAGTAGCCCTGTGTGAGGGAGGTGCCTTGCTTTTGGCAAGGTATTAAGAGTGAAATGTCTACCAGATAAATAAGTGGAAATGTCTGGCAGTTGATATCGAAGTCAGAACATCATGGTTGGACACTTATATCTCTGCAGATAGTTTGGAGATGGTATTTGGTGCTATGGGAAGGGTTATGTTCACAAAATAGTTCATGGCCGAAACAGAATTCTTGGTTACCACCTATCTCTCCTTAAAACTTGTTCTTCCTTAAGACTCCCATCTCAGGTAATGGTACTTGATTCAGTTATGGAGGTTAAAAGCCTAGAACTAAGAGTCCTGCCTTTTATCTACTTCTCTGTATCAGCTCTGTCAGTTCTTATAGCTCCATCTTCAAAATATGTCCTGAATCTGTGCAGTCCTCACCATTACCTCTGCTTCCAACCTAGTCCCCATCCTTTCTCCTGGGCTCCAGCAACAGTTTCCAAACTCCTCCTACTTTGCTACCCTTCCCCTCTAAAGTTCAGTCCTTAGTTAGAAGTTAGAGTGATCACTTTATAGAATAAATGGGACCATATAATTTCTCAGTTTCAAAATCTCTATAGCTTCTCTTTACCCTTAAAATAGAATCTAAATTCCTTACTTTGACCTACAAGGCCATCCATGATGTGACCTCTAGTGTCTTTCTGACTTGATCTCTGTACCACTCTCCTTATTATTCACTCCAATTTTAAAAAGTCATCGGGGAGCCTGTGTGGCTCAGTCAGTTAAGCCGCTGCCTTGAGTTCGGATCTTGATCCCAGAGTTCTAGGATTGGGCACCACGTTGGGCTCCCTGCTCAGCGGAGAGCCTGCTTCTCACTCTCCCTCTGCCTGTTGCTCTGCCTACTTGTGCTTTCTATCTCTCTGTCAAATAAATAAATAAAATGTTTTTAAAAAATCATCAACAAAGGTATCTGGGTGGCTCAGTTGGGTAAGCATCTGACTCTTGGTTTTGGCTCAGGTCATGATCTCAGTTAGTGTTGCAAGATGGAGCCCCATGTTGGGCTCTGTGCTCAGTGGGGAGTCTTCTTCCCCTCTCCCTCTCCCTCTGACCCTTCTCCCATTTGAGTGCATACACATGCACACACACACACACACACACACACACACACACACACACAGATACATTCTCTCTCTCTGTCTCTCTAAAATAAATAAATACATCTTTTTAAAAAAATCACTAATGTTTTTGATGCTATTTGGATATGCCAAATTCATTACTGCTTCACGGTCTTTGTAATTTCTGTTCCCCTACCTGGAACACACTTCCTAAAGATTAACACATGGCTAGCTCTTTCTCATCCTTCTGGTCTAATCTCAAGTGCCACCTCCTTAGACAGGCCTCACCTATCATCATCTGGTTTTATTATCTCCATAGCCAAGGTGACTATATTTCTATACTAGGCTTGCCTAGTATCACCTGGTTTATACCTGTTGTCCTAGCATATCATGTTTCATTCTTTTTTAAAAAGGTGTTTTATAGCACCTTCTTTGTCCAAAATTATTATTTTTATTTATTTATTACTTATTTCTTCTCATGCCCCATATTGGCCCCTCACTCCCTACTCCCTGACTAGGATTCTCATCATCACATAAACTGTTGTGTCTATAACAGAATCTGGCATATAATAGGCTTTCGATAAATGTTTGTTGAATCAATGAGTATGATAACTCAGAATAGTAACTCAAATGTTACCCTGTTACTCAACAGAGGAACTAGAGGCTGAGGAACCACCTATCAAATGGAGCAAAATGTCTGAGTAAACCCTGGGATGACTAGCAAGTGACCTCAGGCCTCCTAGAAGGGAGGAGGTGTTACGACCTCATGAAGTCAGCCAGACCTCATACGGTGCAAAAATAATTAAAAGACTGCCCCTGTGGCTGTCTTTGTGTTATTTCCTCTGCCTGGAATACTTAACTTGTCCCCAAAGGTCCAAGTCAAATACCACCTCTTCTATGAAAGGTTTTTCTGAGCCATTTTCTCTCTGCCTGCCACAGCCAACCCTGCCTACTAAAGACCCTTGTTCTCTGTGACCATGGTGCTCTGTTCCTACCACCATGAGGCCCATTTTACATTATCTTCATGGATTAGAAAGGCAGACAGTGTTGCAAATATCCAAACATTGAATAGTTTGACACAACAGAAGCTTATTTCTTAAATATGCAAGACTCAAGGTGGGAATTCTACGTCAGAGATAGCTCTCCCTTCTACCACTAATTTTGAACCTGGGCTGATGACAGCTCTGGTGTCTTCAGTCTTCAGAAAGTGGCTTCCAGGGTTGATGGTATTGTCTCAGCCCTCGTCAGCCAAAATGGAGGTAGAACGTGAAGAAGCATAAGCAGGAAGCGTGTGCAAGCTATGCCTGAAGTAGCTCATATTTCACTCAAATTTCATTGGTCAGGTTCAGTAATATGACCACACTTACCAGCAAAGGAAGCTGACAAATGTGGTCTAGCTGTGTGCCAAGGACGGGAGGAATTTTGGTGACTAGCCAGCAGTTACCACTATCATTATGGTTAGTTGTATCTCTCTTAGACCAGGAACTCCTCTAAGGTACAAATGATATCTTTTTCATCACAATATAAAGCAGAATTTTTTTAATGGAATTTTTATTTTGGAATGATTTTAGGTTTATAGAAAAGGTGAAAAATTAAAAAAAAATGTTGCAAATGTAAGCAATAGGGAGTTCCTCTATACCCTATATCCTATTGTTAATAACTTAAATTACCAGTGTACATTACAGTACCAGTGTACTCCAGTAAAAAGCCATTATTGGTACATAACTATTAACTAAACTACAGATGTTATCCAAATTTCACCAGTTTTTTCCGTCTTCCACCTCTTTCTGTTCCAGTATCTAATCCAGGATTCTACATTGCATTTAGTTATTGTGTCTCCCATTTTCTTATAATCTCTGACAGTTTCTCAGTCTTTCCTTGTTTTTAATGATGTTGGCAGTCTTGAGGCAAACCAGCCAGATACCCTGTGGAATGTCTCCTCATCTGGATCTGTCAGCTGTTTTTCTCATGATTAGACTGGGGTTATGAGTTTGTATAAAGAATACCAGAGAGGTAAAATGCCCTTCTCATCATTCACAGAGTATATGAGATCCACAGGGCATCACTCTTAACGCCAACTAAATTTCACAACTCGTTTAAGGTAGTGATTGCCGGATTTCTCCACTGTCATGTTACCATTTTCTCTCTTCCACACTTTACCCTCGGTAGCATGTCACTAAATCCAGTCCATTCTTAGGAGAATGCCGTACAGAGTTATATATCTATATCTATATCTATATCTATATCTATATCTATATCTATATATCTCTCTCTATATGTTTCTATTAAAATATATACATATACATATTTAATGGAACTCTTCTGCAAGAAAAATTTGTCTTTTCCTTCCCATTTATTTATTCAATCACTTATTTATGGTCAATATAGACTCATGTATATTTATTTTATACTTTGGGTATAATCCAATAATAAGTTATTTATTTTATTGCTTAAATTATTCTGGCTTTGGCCACTGGGAGTTCTTTCAGTTGACTCCAAAGTACCTTTGACTTGCCCCCATTGTTCATTTTCTGAGCCCTCCCTTTTTGGTACTACAAGATGCTCCAGGTTCATCTCATATTTTGTCAGCCTTAGACCTAGAATAATCATTTTTTCAAGGATCCCTTTTATTGAAGAATGGCATTAGCAACCAAGATCTGGATGCTAGGAACACTCACTGCTCCTGGAACTTAATTGTGAAGTGAATGTTTGAATTCACTGCTTTGATTCTGGGTAACATTTAGAGCTTATGTCCTCTTACCCATTCTCCTATTTAACCACATTGGAAGAGATAAAGTCATCCTGCATATGCTATGAAGAGTATAAGATGTTACTTGCTGTTTCTAAATGTGTGGCTATGCCTTCTCTTCCTACCCTATGTCACGTGCAAGAAATTCTTCATATAAATCTGTTTGGTCTCACCTTGATTCTGGGGATGGGCATCAACTTGGCTGGGGGTGGGGGCAAAGAGACAGGCCATGCTGATGGTGGATGTTGAAGAATGGTGAGAGATAATCTCAGTGAAGTTAGTAACATGCATGTCTGCTTTTCTGTAGTTACACCAAGCACATGAATGTTGGCCTTATATATTCTTTCCTTCTTATGCACCATGCCTCTCTGAAGAGGTCCAAACACAAGTGCCTTCAGGAGCCAGGCAAGTAATGTAATTGAAGTGAGGAAAGGGAAAGAACTAGGACATAACAAAAGAAAGGAACAGAAGGCAAGGACAAAACAGAGTGCTTGCTTAAACTAAAGGCATGAAAATTATAATTATTTTTCTTTACAATATTCTGCTGGCCAGATCAAACATTTTCTTGCTGAATTTGCTCTCAGGTGCTCTGGGTGTGGGGTGAGATTTAGGAGGACATGGTGCTATACTTTTACACAGAACCATATAGGGTCATACCTACAAGACTGAGGCTTGTCTTTCTGGACAATACTTGATCTTTGCTAAATGTTAGTTGCTTTCAACTTTAATACAGTTACTCAGCAAGAATTTTCTTGCAATATCTCAAGATGTGGAAGAAGAGTCTTCACTTGGAAGCCAACAGCCCTGGATCCCAGAGATTTAATCACTTCTCAGTATCAATATAGCTAACCTTACCTTATCAAATTTGCACAGTTATAGTGAGGTTTACCTGCTGGCCTTCTTGAAATGGGATATTGCTAGTTGTTTACACATACCTTGATATATCTCTCAGAATAGGATAGGTTTTGTTGCAATTAAGACAACACCCAAGTCAGTGGCTTTACACAGGTCTAGATCTTGCTAAAATGAACATGCATTTTTGAATTGCGTCTGTTGTCCCCTTTACTCTGGAATTCTGGTTCCTGATCATGCTTCATGTCCAAAGCAGCTCAGAATTTAGACCACTGTATACCCTCAGAGACTCAAGCTGGCAGAGGCACCATTAGACACTATCCTTTCAGCAGGGGGAAGAAAATGTGGTGAAATGCACATTGACTTGTAAGGCTTCCACTTGAAGGGGCACCTGGGTGGCTCAGTCATTGTCTTCCTTCAGCTCAGATCATGATCCAAGGGTCCTGGGATACAGCCCCACATTGGGCTCCCTGCTCAGCGGGTCAGCGGGAAGCCTGCTTCTCCCTCTCTCACTCTCCCTGCTTGTGTTTCCTCTCTAGCTGTGTTTCTCTCTGTCAAATAAATAAATAAAATCTTTTTTAAAAAAAGGGCTTCCACTTGAAGATTACTGGCTGAATATAATCACATGAGCACATCAAACTTCAAAGGTGAAGTGAAGTGCAATGCTTAGAAAATGAAACCTGAAAATAATTTGTAAATAGCACTAATGACTACCCCACTTAGGATCAAATGTGTTATTTAGCATTTGGAAACTATCAGTGAAGATGGTTTATAAATGCTTCATTGGATTGGGGTCCCTGGGTGGCTCAGTCGTTAAGCATCTACCTTCTGCTCAGGTCATGATCCTGGAGTCCTGCGTTTGAGCCCTGCATCAGGCTCCCCACTCAGCGGGAAGCCTGCTTCTCCCTCTCTTACTCACCCTGCTTGTGTTCCCTCTCTAGCTGTGTTTCTCTCTGTCAAATAAATAAATAAAATCTTTTTAAAATAAAAATAAATAAATAAATACTTCATTTTATTTTGTTCCACATTTTTAGCTGAATAGATCTTGTCTATCCTAATCTAATAAATCATGATTCTTATTCTCCAAACACTCACAGGCCATTGTGGAAAAACGGTGCTTTGGGAACCCCATCTATTTGAGGGTCTTGAGTTCAGTTGTATTCTTCTCTGCCCATATCTCACTTGTGATCCCAACTTGCTTTCAAATTCCTTTACCACAGTTCTTATTGCTTCTTAACCCAGTTTTTGCCTTCCCCTAATCCTTGAAAGTAGTAGCTATCTTACTCAATTCCTCTCTGGCCATGGGTCCACATACAGACACATTTCTTCCAATTTATCTCAGCTCCCAAATTCCTGTCCTTCAATTTTCATATTTGATCCCACATTTAAAAGGGTCCCCTTGAGTAATCAGGAGGGGACTATCTAACATAAAGAAGAGTGTAGGAGCTGTGGTTTAAATAGGAATGGGAATAAGTAGGAAATAGTAGGGTGTGTAAAGTTTAGTACAGTGCAGACATGATAGAAGCTACCATGATCCCTGACACTAAATATTTGAAATGCCTTACTGCATGTGGTGCTAGTATTGATACTTTGAACATGGTCCTGGTATTATTGATACTCTGAGTGTGGCTCTTGTATTGATACTCCAGGGTGGTGTTACCACTACTCAATTGCTACTTCCACTAATTTTAATTGTTGTTTCTTTGGAAAGATCCTTCTTATATCATTCTGTTGGCTCATTGTCCAAAGTACAAAAGGAAGGGAATCTTTAAAAGGCACTGCACTCTTTCCTTTATTGCTAATTTCAGAAGCTGATGATAAATATCTTTTGCAGAAAAAATGGTATGACTTATTTATTAAAAATGCATCCTGGAGCATGCACCTTGTTTAGCAAAGAACCATAATCTGACACACAGGATTTGAGTTTCAAAACCTTAGGGATGACTTTATGTCATTAATGAGAGAGGAACTCTTTATCTAAGTCATTGATGACCTCCAACAACCATGTTAATTTATGGTTATATCTTTCACAGCTGCTAGGTATGGACATCTTAGACATACATTCAGAAGCTTAGAAATTGGCCAAAGCAGTTAGGCAGTGAATGCTATTATTACAAACACAGACTTATATTTTTCTCAGAAGATTGTTCATTTCCTGCTATGGTTTAAATACAAGGTGTGTAAATAAAAGGACAATGAGGTGACATAAAAATGGATCCCCTATAGTGAAAAACCTTTCTAGAGAATAATAAGCAATCTTGCATACGTACCTTGGTCTCCTAAACTTGGAAGTCTGTCACATGGTTGCTTAGAATCCTAGCAACTATGGAATTATATAAAATTTTAACACATTATTGGATGGATAAACAAAAATCCATACGTGAGAAAATAAAAAATCTTTACTTTGCACCTTAGCCATTTCCCTACCTAGTCAATTCTTTTATCAGGCCTGCTGCTTAGAGGCAAAACAAGATTGACCCATGTGTTTTCTCAGTCCTAAAGGGATAATGTTATTAAGAAGAGAAATAGAGGAATGGAAACAGAAAAAATAGGGAAAAATCATGGACCTAGAAAATCTACCATATTCTGACCATTGGAGAGTTAAGAATTGTCTGTTGTTCACAAGTTGGTCATTTAAGTCAATCAAATCCTTATCCTTCTCTTCAACTTCTGTCTTTCTCTTACCGAAAGTTTTCTTATCCTTTGCCTATTCCTTGTGTAGGATATTACAAGTTCTTTTTCTTCCTTTTCTCTTCTCACACACAATTTTTTTTCTTCAATAATTACATATATTTCTACAACTTCAACTATCAGTTCTAACCAGGTAATTCCCCAAAGTGAATGTCTTCAATCCTAATGCTTCTTTGGGCTCCAAGCCCATGTTCTAATGGACTTTGGGTGCTCCATGTGGTTATTCAATGGATAATCTCACTGTCTAAGCAAGGGTGCCTGGCATCTGGGAGTCTGGGGTGGACATATATTATGAGCCTATAGCCCATGTTCATATGGAAGGAAGATCCATGAGAAAATGTCCTATAGAGAAGCTGGTTAAAAACATGAAGACTGTTTTGTAAAATCTCAGCAGAGAAGGAGAATCTGAATACAATTATGAGAAAAATATTAAAAGCAGATAGCCAAGAGAAACCAGGTGACTGTGAGAGGCAAAGTTTGGAGGCATCTATGCAGGTGAAGAGGGTAGTTGTGAAGTTTTTACTGGAGCTTCTGTGCTCTTGTATGAATCTTCTCTTTGTCTCAGTGGATTGGTCAGAAGTGGGAACATAAGTCAAGATGGATCAATGAGATGCTTCCTAGAAGTTTCAGAGTTAGAATCAAGAAGAATGCAAATAGCTGAATGTTATTGAATACTTAACTAGAGAAACAGAGTAGTACACACAAAAAGAGGGGGGGAAATGTGCAGTTGTTTGAGATGGTCAAAAGTTCATAGCAGCATTCAAGTCCCTGATTCCAGTTGACTCTGAGACATCACTGTATAACTGCCCTTTTCAATACTTGGTTTTCCAAATTAAAATCCCAGTAAAATCCATCTTCACTTGTAGGTAAGCTCAAGTTCGTCCTTGAAACTGAAAGAGTTTTAATGTATACAGTTGCCAAATCCTGTTGAAATTCTTTAATGACTGAGTCACATGATCCTGCTTTTCATTTCCTCTGCTAGATAATGTGCTCATGGATTACAGTGGTGGTTTGCTTATCTTTATGCTCCTTCCAAGTTAGCACAATGCTTGACAGAGAAAGTACCAAGAAATCAAGCATTAAGATGATTCTCTGCAACATACCCCAGTGGCCCATCTGTGTTTCTTCAGCACTCTGATTCAGAGGTGATCCACGTGTGTCTTATCACCAGTGATTGTAGTGGAGGCTTGACCAGGATATAGGAGCAAGTGTGACCTTCAAGGCACGAGCTTGATTTTGGCTCCACCATCAAACAGCTTTCCATCATCACATTTGGTCCATGTTTCTCACCACTCCTTCTCTATTCTAAAATGCTGAAGCTATTTCTTCTCAATCATCTCCGTTTCTCTCCAATAGATTATTTTCTTAGACAAAATAGTGAAAATAATTTTAAACTCAGAACAATAGCCTAACATGTACTCTCAGCATGCACCTCATGAAGAAGACAGGAAATGTGGGGAAAACAGGAAGAGCAGAATGATACTGGCAGGGTGGACTCTTGGGAAAACTGCCAAAAAGAAACATCTTATAACAAGGTCTTTGGTCAGCCCCCTGCCTTCTGTTGACCAGAGGGCTGAGTTCATTCGGTGCTCTTCTCTGACACTCCCTTCTCTTCTATTTCATTCCAGGGCATTTGAGCCCAAAGATTTGTTTTGGAAATGATATCATTTGTTAACTTAGCTTTTATCTCGGTTGGATGCCTTTCCTGTTTCATTGCTTTCCTTTCAAGGAGGCAGAGCCAACACTTGACTCTGGGAGTTTTATTCAACACACCCCCATTGTTAGATGAAGCTAAAGAAATTTTGATTAACAAACCTATCCAGTTCTGTGATGGCTTAGAGTGTGTTTCTGCCTCCCTCTGAAAGGAAGATGAAGTGAGTAGAGCTTCTGTTTGGAATTCTGGTCTGGTAAATAAAGCCCATCTGGGTGGAGAAAGAGGAGGACCTGCTTGTGTCTGTGTGGGGCAGCACTGCTGTTATCAAAGTTGTTCCAAAGGGTGATGCTAGAGTCATGAATAAAATTCCAAGATCCTTGTGCTACCCAGACCTTTTCAGATGATGATTTTCCCAGACAATGCAAAATTCCTCAGTGGGATTCTGGGGACTGGAGAGATAAGGAGGGGGAATAAAAGGTATGTCAGAAATTCAGAGATGGGATGATTAGGAAGGAGTAATTACAGATTACTGACCAGGAGTAGGGTTATTGGAAATATTGATCATCATCATCATTATCCTAAATTTTATATTTGAGTAGTATTTTTTATATTTTTAAGCAGTCATTTTTTACAATTTATTTTCATAGTCATCAACCTACTTGTTCTTTAAAACCTTGAGGGCTAGAACTATTCAGGGAGGGGGAGACCATAATATACTTGTGTTGGTAATCCATATATGTCCTAGAAGGCTGAAACCATTAGCTCAGGCTCAATACAGATAGAAAGGAGAGAATCTAAGAGTCAAAACTTAAAAATCAAAACATCATAAGAATTAGAAAAGAATATGGAAAACTAATTTCAGCATCTTGATGGGAAGGAGGGGCAGGTTTTGATTATCAATTCACAAAATTCAGAAGCCCTATAGGAGAAGATCAACAGATTTGAAGACATAAGTTTTTTTTTTGTTTATTTTTTAAGTATTGTTCTCTTACCTTTCATCACAATTGTGATTTGAGAAAGGGCTAATTGGAAATTGAGTGTGTGTGTAGGCTTTTTGACTCAACTTCCCTGTTGGGGGAACCGAATGGGCCATTTGTTGAGGAATTACCAATGTATTTATATTAGTTTCCTATTGCTGATGTAGCAAATTAACCCAAATTTAGTGACTTAAAGGAACACAATTTTATTATTTCATAGTCCTGGAGGCCAGAAGTCCTAAATAAGTCTCACTGTGCTAAAATGAAGATGTTGACAGGGTTGTGTTCCTTTCTGAAGGCTCCAGGAGAGAATTTATTTTCCCATCATTTCCAGCTTCTAGAGGCTGTTTGCATTCCTTGCTCCTGGCCCTCTTCCATCTGCAAAGCCAGCAATGGCAGGTCAAGTCTTTCTCCGTCTCATTACTCTGAGAGCTCTTCTGTCTTCCTTGCCCATATTTAAGGAACTTTATGATTACATTGGTCCATCCAGATAAAGGATAATATATTTTAGAGTCTGATGATTAGCAACCTCAGTTTCCCTTTGCTACATAACCCAACCTATTTACAGATTTCAGGGATTAGGATGTGGATATCTTTGGCAGGCCTTTATTTTGCCTACCACAAGTATGTATACATTCACATTGATGAGGGATAGAAGTGGAAATACACTCACTTTTAGCCTGGAAAGCTCACCTATAGCCTGCATCATTCTAATAAGGATCAAAATGTTCTGATTGCTACTTTCTTAAAGGGTCTCATGACCGCCTGTGTATCTTACCAATTGTTAAAATATTGAGCTGAGTGATAAGCACCAGGGAAATCTTTCTAAAATAGTTTTAAAAATAAAAATTCTAAGAAGATATTAATGATCTAACATTCCCCATTCCTCCTCTCTCCCTTGAATGCTAAGCATATAATCACTAGCTTCATATAGCAGAAGTATGGCTCTTTCTGCCCACAGATTCTGTCCCTGTGCTGTTTAAATAACTAAGTTGAACAATAATACATCTCAAGAATTCTTTCTTGGCCATCACGCTCAACAATCCTACAACACTTTGTCTGTAAATGCCTAGAAAAAGACTGGAAGAATTTATACCTAACTATATAGTGAATGAAATAACAGTGGTTGCCTCTGAACAGGGGAATGTAAATTGAGAGAGAAATAAAGGAGAACTGTGATATTTTAGCTGAGGACTGTCACATTTACTTTAGAGTAACAAACCTTACTTAAAAATTTTTAAACATATTAATAAAGTATTATCAAACTTTATTTATTTATGCTTGTCATTTGAATATAATGTGTGTGATACTATGACATAATAAGAAATATATTTTGGGGGTGCCTCAGTGGCTCAGTTGATTAAGTATCTGTCTTCAGCTCAAATCATGATTCCAGAGTCCTAAGAGCGCATATAAGACTCCCTGCTTAGCAGGAAGCCTGCTTCTCCCTCTCCCTCTGCCCCTTCCCCGACTTGTGTATGTTCTCTCTCTCTCAAATAAATAAAATCTTAAAAAGAAAGAAAGAAAGACATATATTTTGGTATTCATTCCCTGCTTCTGGCCAGGGTTCCTAAAACTCTTGTAATCTCCCAAGTGATAATGAAGTAGGAAAGATATTAGGGTTCAAAGCGGACAGAGAGAAAGAATCCTGGAGACATCTTTAGTGCAAAAAGGTGGTTTTATTAAAGCACAGGGACAGGACCCATGAGCAGAAAGAGCTGTACTGGAGTCATGAGGAGAGGCCCATTATATTCTTTCAAGTTGGGAGGCTATTTTGGTCAGAAAGCACATAGCAAGCAAGTGAAGTGAGAAGGAAGCCCTGCTTTTCACTTTGCAGTCATCTTATAAAATATATTATTAAAAAATACATATGGGAATGCCCGGATGTCTCAGTCTATTAAGCGTCCAACTCTTGATTTTGGCTCACGTCATGATCTCGGGGTTGTGGGATTGAGTCCTACATCCAGCTCTGGGCTTGCTGCAGAGTCTGCTTGAGATTCTCTCTCTCCCTTTCCTCCTGCCTCTCCCCTGGCTCATGAGCTCTACTTAAATAAATAAGTAAAAATTAAATCATATATATATATATATGAATATCAAAGAACACTATAAATGTGCTCTTTGTATAGAACAAAATTTAAGGAAATAAACACCTATATATATTTTTAGCAACTTATTGACTAAGCCTCATTGATACATTTCGTAAAATTTCCTGTATCTTTCTATAGACAAAACCCCCGACTTTTCTCTCTCCCTTTTCGGATTTTCCATTGAAGTATCTGAGCTTATATGAAGCTTAACTCTGCAGTGGAGTAACATAGATGTATTTACAGAAATCTATAGTTGCTCTCTGTCATTTTAGTCTTTTTGCCATTCATTAAATTGAGGAAGAACTGTGAGCAGAGAAAAATACACATGACTTCTCTTCTCCTTGGAGAGGTGCCACTTTTCCTTCCACAGAGGGAAACCAAAAAAAGTAACACTGTGGTCACACTATAACCACACAACATATAAAAACCTTTTTCAATTAGAAAAAAAAAGTTTTCTGAGAAGCTCTCATTCCTCTCCTAAATTCATAAACAACTCCTCCCTAGAACCTGAGGTGATGCTTTCAACAACTCAGTATATGCTTGCATAATTTGTAAATGAATTTTCATCCTTGCCAAAAACTGTATAATAAACAGCCCTCAGTTTCAAAGCATAAAATAGTTTAAGCTTGATTTCTATTTATTTAAAAATGTTAAGAAACTTCATATGTTTCTTTCAAAAGTACTTTTAATCTCATCTTTTACATAGTGCCTCTGTATGCTGAGTTCTGTCTGATTGATGAGATATCCTTCTGGTTTCTACTTTTCACCCACAGGCTCACCTCCAGCTGCTTGTCTCTCCCACCTTCCTATTCTGTCAGGTTGTAGGTCCTCTCTTGGGTCTTTTCCTCCAGCTCCACTCCTGTCCCCAGGATCACACAGGTCAGCTTCCTACCTTAGACAGGGCAGTGGTGGAGCCCACAAGAGAGGATGTGCCTCATCAATTAATTCTCTGAGTTGAAATCAGTTGAGAAAGTCTTGTTAGCTCCTCAGCATACCAATCCCAGTATGAGAATGAACAGGCTCAGTGGGCACACCTTTCAAAGGCAGAACTAGAGAGAGATGAAGACTTTCTACTTAGTCTAGTCCAGTTTAAGGATGGTGATAAGCAAAGACATGGGGATGAGCCCCAATTGTTAGGGAGATGCCAGTGGACCAAGACTGAAAATACAAAGGAATAAGCTTCCATTTAATGTGGGTGAAAACAGTTCTAAAATCAGACTCTATAGTAAGGAGATGTGAAAATGCCCTTGAGATTCCTATTATTGCCATTTCTTGAGATGTCCTCAGGGACACACAAAAAAGTCCAGGAGACTGTCAAATGGAAACCAGTTTCTCAATGGGCTTACGGCATTAGCAGAAAGAATGTAAATATTAAAACACACCACTTCCACCTCTCTGGGGAGGCAAATTGCAATGCCCCTGAATTTAGAGTCATTACTTTTAAAAAAGTATCCCTTCTTCAATTCAGGAGCAGGTTCTCCTTTATTTGGAAAACATTTCAAAGAATCAATCAAGCCTAACCATGGAGTTATTAGTTTTTTGCAGTTTAGACTTTGAAGGACTTGTGTGACGCAGGCGTAATTTATAAGAGCTGACCCCATTCATCAGGCCAGGTGGCCTGAGGAAGAGGAAAACCAACAGAACCCCGGTAAGAATATTATTGTATACTGTTATAGGAAACTGTGGAATTAAGTCAAGACAAGTGAGTGTCAGACTGACAGTCTGTCCAAGGTTTGCATGCTCTTCTCCCCTTCTAGACGATCAGCTTCTTAGGGCAGGGATCAAGTCTTCTCTGCATTTCCAGGACCTGGTGCAGGTAAAGCAGAAATATCTGATATATTTCATGTTTTGAGGCAGAGTAGGAATGGGAAAGCCAATATGCAGTGATGACAAGAAAGTAGGACTCTTTCTCATATGGTCCTTGTCAGTGGGGTGAGAAGGGAGGGAAAAACTTTTGCTAAACATTACCTGTACGCCAGTCACTGTGTATAATATTTTTACATATATTGCAGAAGGCAATTGTTTCCAAAATTTCTGAGACTTGATTTGTTTCTCATTTACAATATTTCTGAAGCTTGAATATCTTAACTCAAAAGAGCAAAATAATAGGAAAATAATTTTTCAGGCCATAAGAAGTGGTAAATTTTTTTGAAAGAATTGTGTTTTTTAAACACAATTTTTATTTCATATAAATACACCCTGCAAATCAGTTGAAGATGCAGCACGTATCCATCATTACTCTGCATAGATTAAAAACATCTGGGTGTATCTGAAGAAGGAAAAAAAGATTATCTTGTCAAAACCCTAAATCTTTACACATGTAAACATGTCTACAAAAATGATACATTCTATTTAGTATTTCTCATAATGAAAATCAGAATTCACCATGGTCACTCATTGCCTTGAAATTGATACAATACACACAGACACACATATACATATAAACAAATATACGTATACATGTAAAATTTTTATTCTTCAGAAATGCTTGTTGATTTGTGGCAAATTCTCCCACCTTTGGAAGTTGATATAATTGCATCTGCAGAACAAAAGTTGAGAGGATGTGATAGCTCCTCTTAGAAGTTTTCTCAGTGCTGTCCCTCAACTCTAACAGAAATCTTCCTTGCCAAGCTCCCCTCTTGGCCGGAGCTTCTGGGATATCTCCATGAACTCTATAAGGTCCTCACAATGTCACAGCCTGGGCAGAGCTGTCAGGTTGGCCACCCATCAGGCTTCCTTCCCCTCTGTCTTCCCCTTGGTGACATCACCCTCCAGCCCAGGCAGCCAGGGATCACAGCATCACACCCCACCCTGCTGGAAGCTTCTTCTGCTCAAAATCCCCCAGAAATGATCTTCTGACTTATCTTCTAATCCTCCCACTAACCACCACTTTACATGTGAGGAGCCTGATGCTCAAAAGGGTTTAAATACTGTTAATTTTCCCCTCCTCACACACTAAATAGGGACTGGAATCCGGAGAGAGTCAGGACTCAAATCAAAGTGTCTGACCACAAAAACTATACCCTCTTTACTTCACTCTGGGAGATTCATTGATAAGAACAACACGATACTGGGGGAATCACTGGGCAATGGGTAGAGCTTTCAATTGACAAACTGGAGTATACAGAGGTCCCTGCTTCATTTGTCTGTAACTCAATAGAATTTATTTGACAAGATTTCATTCTGCCAGAGGTAGAACTCTTATCAATCCAGGTGCCTCCCTCTTGACTTCTCTGGTTTCATCCCAGCCCTGGGAGGACTTGCAGGAGAAGGGGGCAGGGGGAGGCATCTTGTTCTTAATTGTCCACTAACTCTGGGGCCACCTAGTCATCTATCCTGCCCTTAGGTCATGCCCAGCATTCCTCAATTTCATGACAAATACCCTTCATGCCTTATCTCTGCTGCTTTTGTGCCCTCCTGGGTAAATGAGTCTCATTGGGCAGCATGTCTGGGGATTGCCTGGGACCAGTCTCCACTTCTGGGTCATGCCGCAGCTCGGAGACTTTGTGAGGCTTTCTGAGGCCCTGCCTGCCCAGATGTACCAAATAGTTATCTCTTCTCTGAGGTATTGCTCCCTCCCAGATCATGTACTTGGATAGCAGGCCACAGGTCTCCTCTGGCTTAGATCCCATATTCTCATCTGAGGGTTATGTCTCTTCCGTCTGACTGTACAGTAAGCTCTTTACAGGCAGGGATTGTGTTTAATTCATCTTTGTATTCCAGTGCTTATCATCAAGTCTGAGAGACTAAAAGGCTCTCTATAAATGCTTATTAAATTAATAATTGTTACCTTCCTAGATATAAAGTTATATCTACTTTCTCCTCTTATGGTCTGTTTTCATAGCTTAGCCAATATTCAATAGGTATGTAAAAATGGGGAGAACACAGATTTTAAATCACAAACATCCTCTTTTAAGGACTGGCTTGTCACCCCTTAAAGGTACAACCATATTCCAAGAAGTCAGCTGTGTGTTCCCTCAGGGTAGATTCTAGCAGATTCTGTTGGCATCCCATTCATTTGCCCTCACCGCTATAACCTCAGTGCATGCCAGCAGACTTCCAACTACTAATACTTTCATTCCTGCAAAGCTCGGGGGCTTCCCCTGGCCACACAAGCTACATTGCTCACCTGTGCCACAGGAAGCGCCAGGGCATGAATGCCCTCCAACAGGGGCTCTCAATTAGTGACTAACAGGATTTGGTGAATAAATATCCCAGGTCCTCTGTCCCTAGGGTCAGATATTTCTGAGGCAGATGTCTACGCCGGCTCCAAGTAATTCTCCCGGGGTACTCAGTGCCTGACTTGATAAGCATCCTTGAGTGACTTCTTACCTTCCCCTCTTGGCCTGAGCTTCTGGGATATCTCCATGAATTCTATGAAGTCCTCACAATGTCACTTAGCCTGGGCGGAGCTTCCTTATCTCACCTTCCCAGTCCTTTCTCTCTAGAAAAATTACTTGCACCTGAATCTTTGTTTCATGGGGCTTTTGGGGGAATCCAACCTAATAAACAGATTTACAAAGATACTGATAAGACCCTGAAGTACCTTTACATTCTATATATTCTGGATTATTTTTAGAAGTGATACAGAAAAATAATGGGAGGAGTGGTGAGGGAGGAGGGAATGAGTCTAAAAGCTCACTGTGGGTTGACTATGAAGAAAATTGCCCAACTTTCCTCAGATAGGGCTTGTAATGGCTTCAGAAGTGTTTCTTGTAGGCATACATTTCCTGCTGGCTATATGTGTAAATATTGTAATATTGAAATAATATATATAGTGTATATATGTATACTATATGTAATAATACCATATATATTTATATATATCCCCTTTTAATGATATAATCTGACTGTAGCTAAGAATTTTTGCATATCAACATTCAATGAAGTATTTTTTATAATAGTGAAATACTGAAAACAACCTAATTGAAGATCTAGTTAAATAATTATGACAAAATATGGTGTGTCTACTAAATGGAATATTATGCATGCCCTTAAAATGCATATCTTAGAACATGAAATACTAATCATATAGGCCTGCATGTTAAAGACAATTTCTTTATCCACTGCTGGGAGCTAGGGCCCTACTACTTACAGTTCCTCTAGCCCCTTCATAGTGATGACTTCTGAGAAGATCCAGAAGAGGGTGGAATCAGAAGAAGAACAGATGTACAGTCCGGCCAAGTGGCAAAACTAATGTAAACAGTGCCAACTGAAAGAATGGAATGAAAAGGAACTGCGTTTGTTGAGCTCTGCTTGCCACTCTACCTCCTTAGGCTGTGTGTGCACCCCCACCACCAAGAGAGGACTGACTGCATGTGGCCTGCCACATGCCACATACACCTTAACTGTTTAAGAAACATCATTTGTCAATTTATATTTCCAACCACCTTCTGGGAAAATATCACTATTTTTATTTTTTTCCAAATATGGAAAATAAAGATCAAGATGGTATAAGCAACTAGCCTATGCTCACACAACCATTACACAGAATTCAAACTCCAGTGTTTCTGTTGCTTAGACAATGAGGGCTAGGGATGGAGAAATCACAGAGAAGTGATTGCCAACCTCCAAAATAAGAGTAGGGAAATGTGTAACTGCAGGAACTTAAAAGGAAAGTCCTTCTAATCCATGCTGGGCTGGCTCCTGGTGTGGCTACCTGCAGTGGCCTTGTTCTCAGCTTGTTTCCTTTAATTATGTATTGAGCCAACAGTAGACCTGCCACTGAATATGACACAAAAGCTTGGCCTTTCTCTGCAGTTGATCTGGTTCTCTGGGCAGCAAACCATCACCGAAAAGGAATTCCAGCTCAAAGGTGTGCATCCCGCCGTGCGCCAGAGGTGTCTGCTCCCATGGGAGGATGTGTTCTCTTGCTCTAAAGAGGTGCAGTGGGTTGCCAAGTTGGCTCTTTATGGACTGGAGAGAGTAGATTGTGAACATCTCCCCCCAGGTCTGTTCAATGATAGTTTGATACCAGCCATAGTGTGGATATTCGCACCACAGAGATTGGCAAACACTGTAGGTGAAAGCTTTTCTTTTGGGGGCACCTGGGTGGCTCAGTTGGTTAAGCAGCTGCCTTCGGCTCAGGTCATGATCCCGGAGACCCGGGATCGAGTCCCACGTCGGGCTCCCTGCTCGGCGGGAAGCCTGCTTCTCCCTCTTTCACTCCCCCTACTTGTGTTCCCTCTCTAGCTGTGTTTCTCTCTGTCAAATAAATAAAATCTTTGGAAAAAAAAAAAAGAAAGCTTTTCTTTTGGAGATAGATTGATGACTGGGCCTCTCCCTAAAGGACTAGGGGCCACTCATTAGATACTGGCATCTGTTCCCTTGTAGCAAAGACAAGGTGATAACACCATGCGTAATATCAACTGAGTCTACAAACCTACTGGGGTTATAGGGAGCCCATAAGTATATCTTTTTTCTCCAACCCTGTTCTGAACGAAATGTAGATTGGTGAATGTGGTTTAGGTGCAGTAGAATGAGGTTTCTAATACTGTGCTCCAGAATCAGGCAGACCTACCCCCTGTCAGAAGCCAGAAGCCTCCCATATGGAGCTGTCCTTCTGAAGAACTTATAACCAACCAAGAATCAGAACAGAATCCTTACTTTCTGTGGGCAGCTGACTTCTTAGAATAAGAGTAGAGGAAAGGACTGAGCTCTCTTTGCCTGGTTTCCCTCCCAAAGTCACCAGTAAGAGTAGACCCTCCTCTCTGGGGAGGAATCAAGGAGGGAACAGATAAACAGTAGAAGCATTTCTTGCACTGAGTGCCCACCATATGGAGGGAGATATCAGATTAGGGAATAACCACCGTTCTATGAAAAAATCTAGAGACAACCAAGTGGGAAAGTGACGAGAAATGTATATTAGATTCTTTTCTTTCCAGGTTCATCATTTATTGTACAAATTCAGTATCACATGGTGAGTTGACATTAGCTTGTCCAGGCATGGGAACTTAACAGATGAGGTACAGACTGTTTAGAGTTCATATGTGGCTTTCGCAGCTGGAGATTTTTTAGACCTTAACTAGAAGTATAAAACTATCAAAGCAATGCCTCTACATGTGGCCAGTACACAATTCATTCTCCCTGTGAGAGTATAAGGGTTAAAATATTTTTTTTATACCAGCAAAATGGAATTGGGCATTGTTTCTGGACCTGCTATGATTTCAGTCTTGCAAAAGGCACAGATTCTGCAACCTATACACAACATACTCAGCTACTCCTTGGCTCAGCCAGAAAAGGTCCTGTAGACTGGATTCTGTGAGTCTCAGTCTGGACACACTCTGCCTTCCCCGTTTCAATGTTTTCAAAAGTATCAGATTGTCCTGCATCTTGAGGAATATACATGTACACATTACATGTATACACACACACACACTTCCAAATATGACATTACAGATGGAGCCTATGAAAGCAACTGTGATCTGTATAAGCTTTTTATATTATAGGTTTTCTCTAACCCTGAGCATCCTGAGTGATCTGGCCACAGGTGAGAAATTCTTATGGGACCTGTCTGAGAGTAAGCTTTGCTTTTCCCTCTGCTCTGTGGGGCCTTTTCCCAGAGACCTGCGGGATATCGAACTTGTACCCTGATACCACTGACTTCCAGTCTCTCTGTGGTTTGTGAGCTAATACAACTTTATAGTGCCTGCAGAAGGCTACCCAAGGGCTGGCATTCTATAGTGTGTCTTTACAAAATTTTCTTTAGTGCATTATTCCCCTGGTTCTCATTTAGCAAATGTGAAAATATTCTGCTGGTCTCTTGCCTGCTTATCAGTCTGCTGGCATCTTGCCTGCTAGAGCAGTGTAGGCCAGAGAAGCTGGTTTCCAGACCTAGCTCTTAGCCCTAGTTCCATTATAAAGACACCGTCCCAGAACTGCATACACCCTTGAAACAACAAAAGGGATATAACTCTTTCCATAGACTCTTAGTTCAGTGTGAAAACAATACCTAGTTAATGGTATGCTTTTATATACCCATGCCTCTCAATGCTTTATTATTCAGAATATTTATGAGGTGGCAAAAAAATCTATGATAATTTGCCATTTGGGACATGAATTTGAATCCTGTGGAATTTCTCTAGTACAAGTTGAATCATGGTATCAGCCTCCTTCCACTGACTTCACAAGTCACAAAATGATCTAGAATATCTTCTGGGTCTAATTATATTTGAATCATCATTTCTAAAGCTTTGGAGTTTAATTAAAACTGAAATAGGAGTGTGCTTTATATTTTATTAGTTGGATCCTTTCTGATTGATTGCATTAGATTGTTAATACCTCCAGAAGATTTTCTTATTTTATCAAACATAAGCCTGGACTTTATGCTGACGCTCAGTATTTGCCTGTTCTTCCATTTAGTAACTTGTTTATTAAATGCCCACCACGTACGAAGCTCTGTGCTGGGCATACTCAAGGAGTGAGATGAAGAAAAGGACATGCTGGCCAATCATTGTGTAATGAGCATCATGACAGGGGGTTACTAAAAACAATGGAAGGATTGGAGAGATGTTGAAGACTGCCTGGGTGAGTCGTGAAACATGTGGGTTAAACTTAAAGAGTGAGGTGGGGTTTTCAAGAAGACAGAGAGGGGAAGAGCATTCCAGACGGAGTGGAAGGCTTAGAGAACATGGAACTAGGAGAATTTCAGTATCATTGGAGGGCCAAGGGAAACAGAAGTAGTGGGAGGTCTCCAGGTGCCAGGTACTGTTCCAACTGCCTTATATTGATAATCTTGCCTAATTCTAACAACACTATGTGGATGGCGTTCTTAGCCCCATTTAATAGAGGAGGGAACTGAGCCTTAGAGGGGTTACATAACTTGCTCACAATTACTGACCTTGTGGATGTTAGAGCTAGGATTTGACCCCCATGTGGAAGTGACACTACTAATCACTATACAAAACTGCCTCCCCTGTGTTTATCTTCATGCTTCAGCTCACAGACAAACTTTTGGTTTTTGGTCCTTTCAAAGAGCTACCAAAGTCCCTGTGTTTAATTATGATACTTTTTTAAAAAAGATTTATTTATTTATTTGACGGAGAGATCACAAGTAGGCAGAGAGGCAGACAGAGAAAGAGGAGGAAGCAGGCTCCCTGCTGAGCAGAGAGCCCGTTGCGGGCCTTGATCCCAGGACCCTGAGATCATGACCTGAACCGAAGGCAGAGGCTTTAACCCACTGAGCCACCCAGGTGCCCTAGTTATGATACTTTTTTTCCACAAGGTTAGCAAAGATAGCTGGTGTGTGGGATGCAGCCATTTTACTGCATCCTCGACTAAAAGAAAGGCAGATCAACTCCATTCTTCCAAATATGACAACTGTTTGGCAAAGGAACTTCAAGCTCAAATCTGAGACTCAATAACTATAGGCTAATCGAATTGTCACACTCCCCAAACTCAGGCATACCCTTAGAGTAGCTTCCACAGTGTTTGAGCTACCAAGGGAGTTCTGGAGAGAGCTATTTGAAACTAGAGGAATGAGTGTGTTTATTAAAAAGCATGAGAAAAACAGGTGTTGGAGCATTCACCACTCTGCTGTCTGGGACTCTCCATTCTCCTGATACCTGAGCTTGTGTACGAAGGGCGAGTGTGAACTGATGGAAATGCCGGTGAACCTGAAGTTTTGAATCTTAACTTGGGTCACTTAAGACCCTGTAGAGGCGCTTGGGTGGCACAGCTGGTTAAATGACTGCCTTTGGTTAGGTCATGATCCCAGGGTGTCCGGGGATCTAGCCCCATGTGGGGTTCCCTGCTCAGAAGTGAGCCTATTTCTCCCTTTTCCTCTGCCTGCTGCTCTCCCTGCCTTGTGCATGTGTGTTCTCTCTCTCTCTCTCTCTCTCTCTCTCTCTCTCTCTCTCTCTCATAGATGAATAATAATAATAATAAAAATCTTTTAAAAAATATCCTGTGTGAGTTTGGGCAAGAAACATTCTTATTTTGATTTCCTTACCTGCTTAGAAGCGGGGTTAAAAGTGCAGCTTCTGGGGCCAGACTTCCAGAACTGAAATGCTCACTCTGCCTTCCCCCAACTGTGTGTTCTTAGGCAAGACCCACGACTGTGCATCGGTTTTCCCAGCTGTAAACAGGGATAGAAATAGTACTGACCTTGCAGGTTGTTGGGAGAGAGATTGAGATATGCATGGGATCTCAGAATAGTGTGGACAGAGAAAGCACTGTCCGTGTTAGCTTTCATCACTACTGTTTCCTTCCAGTTCTGGGCTTCCCTACTCCATTCAAGGAGAAGTGATCCTTTCAGAAGAAAATCGTTCTTCTTTCTCCTTAAATTTTTTTTTCTACTTAAGGAAGGCCAACTTAAACTTCTGGGTGTTCTAGGACACTTGCTGGCAGTGCATGGGCCTCTGGTCTGGGCACGGCACGTCTGACACTTTACTGCAACTCCTCAAGACCAGCGGGACTCCATTTTTTCCCAAACAGTGGCGACTTTATCTGCTGTTTGCTCTGTGGTGAGAATTATGTCTCTTTGCCATAACCAAACATTATGATCTTTGTATGATGGAAAAACAAATGTTGACGAACTTCTTATTTGTTTCTTTCAATGAGGAGAAACCTATTTTAAGTTGGCAAATTCTACCGGAAATAAATCCTATTGCTATGGAAACGATGTACAATTACCCCTAAAAAGTTGTTGCTGTATGTGTTCTTTAAATGTAAACGCATGAAGCATTGTATTTTAACACATATTCAGCTTTCTGTTCTGTTTCCATAGTGTTAGACGAGAACCAGTCTGCTGACTGCTTCGCTTGTTCAGCCTTTTAGGATTCCTTGCTATCTTTGGAATGGGAAATTATGTGGTGAAGACCACAAAAATCTTGTCATTAGTTCTGCCTATGCTACTTCTGTCCGTGTGTCCTGGGGCAGGCTTTCCAACCTTTTTGATCCAATAAAATTAGACATTCTCTAGACTATAAAAATAAGGATAGTTTCTCATAATGTTTGCATGAGGATCAAATAAAGCAATATCTGCATAGGTACTTAATACTTTTCAAAATGTTACATTAAGGGAAAATAGTTTTGCTTTCAGAACATCTATCCACTGCATAAATTACATATCCCAAGTCATGTTTGGAGTTCTTGTTTCTTCCTTAGCATTCGGTTATGAGAGGCTGATGACATGTGAATGCATACGGGATGAATTCAGATCTACCAGAGATAAAAATCCTATGGCAGGTGACATAACCTCTCTAAGCTTCACTGTCTTCTTCTTTAAAATGAAACAAATAAAATGTGTATCCAGTGTTATGGAATTGATTAGAAAAAAAATTGCGTGTCAAACAGTTCTTGACAGGTAGTAAGCAGTTAAAAATGGTACTTGCTGCTGGAAATGGTGTTGTGCCCAAGCTGACACCATTAAACAAATTCCAAATTACTCAGCAAAAAAAAATTTGGAACTTACTCTGCTAAAGGGAATACCATTTGTCAGCACCTGCAAATTTTACCCATTTTTTAAGAACTTTGTTAAGATAAAAGCCACTCATGGGCTCTGCCACATTTACTGAGCATGTACTATGTGCATGGGTCAGCAAGGTGAGATAGCTGTTTCCTTTCCTTCATTTCCTTTCATCCTCCTGCCCTCCCCACGCCTTCCTTTTCCCTCATTTTTTCCCTCTACTCCCTTCTCTTCTTTTCTGCCCCTGATTTTAAAGACAATGCCATGCCAGTGGAAGAACAAATCATTTAGAACTGGCAAATCTCTCAGACTGTTACGCCAGGCGCTTCATTTGGAATTGATAACACTGAGGTAACAACACTGACCTCTGGATGGATGCTGGGTCTGAATCTTACCTTGAATTTCCTTTATGAGAAGCTGATGAGCATTTCTTAAGTTTTCTCTAAGGAGGAATGTCTTGCAGGGTGAGATGATATAGTAGAATCAATAATGCCCTCCAGAAAGGATATGTGGAGGATATTTTGAATAATGTTATTCTTCATAAGGAAATTGATGAGTATAAATTTTTTGCTGAATAGAGTGAATGCAGAATCGTAGGAACTCAGATACAATACAGTATCTACTGAGTGAATAAACTGACCAATGAGGGAAAAGGAGGAAGCACTTATTAAAGTAAAAGATGGAGAACGAGAAGTTCCTAAATACCCTGTAGCTGCTTATCTTTTCTTCCTTGAACAGTTTCTGGCTTTCCTCCCAACACAACCTTCCTGCACTGCACCTGCTTAATCAGAATCACACACACACACACACACACACACACACACACACACACGCATGCATGCATACACACTCCAGCTCCTATTCCTCTACACCTGGGAGCCCCATTGCTGAACCTTGAACCAAGATTCCATGAACCTGAATCTCTATACACATCACTGGTGGCAGCTCTCCAACATAAGAGACCCAATAATAAACCACAGATTTCCAACAGAACTTGACCACCTAACTGGTTTGCCAGGCAGTTCTTTTCATGTCCTGCATGCTCCCGTTCAGCTGGATTTATGTGAAGATCAAGGCCTTGTGGGGAAACAAGGGGGCTCATCTTCTCAACTCCCACCCATTTCTCAGAAAAACCTCTGTCCAGAGCTGTTTCTTGAACTTGATCTGCTGAATTCAAGGGAAGAGCTCCAGATATGAAAAGTGCCAAAGGAGTAGGTTTTTAAGTTGGGGCAAGTCAGGATAGAGCTAAGGTCAAAAATGGTAGAGCCAAGCACAAGACAGCCTAGAGCTGGATGGAATGTCAGATCTAGTGGTCAAAGACCACTGAAGAAAAAGGAGGGGGCTGGCATCAAGGCCAGACAATGTCAAATTTGGCAAACAGCCTTAAAAGCGGGAGAAAACACAAAATTCTTGTCTTGGTTCATTCATTTATTTGTTTTAAAATCTATGAGTCTGTGAGCTAAAAGCAGAATTTACTCAACCTGAAGGCATTTTGTTTTTTTTCTTGGAGTCAGAATCTTTGATTGGTCACCATAGGTGTGGTCAGTCCAGACCCTGGGTATTCAGATGGTGAGGCAGCATAGCCTAACAGGCAATGTGTGGTCTGGGTCTCATTTAGACCTGGATTTGAGTGATAATTCAGCCATTTGCTGCTGTATGATATTTGGCAAGTCACTTAACCTGCTCCAGATCTCAATATCTTTAATGATCTGTATTCAGTAGATGGTTGTGAGGCTCAAATGAGATAAGATGAACAACACATCTGAAACACGTGATGTTCTCAATATGTGGTAGCTGCTTATGGATGTTGTTGAAATCTATGGCATCTCACAGACCTCAGAGCAGAGACCTCTCTATAAATTGCTTCTCCTGCCTTTGGAAGGGAGTCTAGGAGAGGGTGAGCAACTTTGAGTTCACATTCCTTACTATGACCCAGGGGCATTCATGGAACTGGAAATTAGACTCTCTGCCCTGGCTTTGTAGGAGTGGCAGGTGGCCCTGCTTCCTACAGCTGTGCCTCAGGAACAACAATGGGACTGGCAAGGTGAACTGCATCAAAAGCTCCCATCTTGTGGAGAGCTGTAGCCCCATTTTGGCCTGACTTCTTGCCTTTTATTTTTTTTCTTTCAGACAACAGGTCCCCTGGCTGTCTGCTGAGAGTTTGAGGAGTGACAATGTAATCTGTAATAATGAAATCTTATATCCAGCCATTTCTCTCTGCCCACAGAGAGAAATCTTAATTTCCAAGTATAACTGAAATGGCTGTGCTCCCATTTGAAGTCCTTTTTATACCAGAGGACTTCCTGGTTCATTACTATTTATCTGCTGAATGAAATGAAAAGAAAAACTCTTAAATCATGTCTTTGGGGTCTTCTTATAGAATGGAATTCTTTTAGACCCGTATACCCAAATAAATAAATCACTGCCACCCAACACCAGCAAAAAGAAAAGTAAGGGCCTTAGACTCATTAACAGGTCATGGTCAGATCTGTAGCAGGCTGGACAAAATGGTAAGAAATGAATACAGAATATAATTGGCATAATGGGACCTTCCTGTGTGATAGGTGATGGGCCCTTAAGAGCTGATGAGACTCCACTCAAGGCTAGGGTATAAGGGGCATTGAGCTGGGGCATTGAGCTAGCCACCAGACCTCAGAAACCAGGGAGCTGCATCTACTTACTCATGTGTGTTCTTGATGATGGTAGTTTGCATCTGTTAAAGAGTGCTTTCTATGAAGTATTAGTTGTCCTTCTAGTCCAACCTTCTGATCCCACTCCCACCTTCACAAACTGACCTAGCTCAGTACAAAGACCTGGGTCAACATTCTGGCTCTGCCATTTCATGATCTGTGATTGTGGGCAAGTTATTTAACCTTTTAAGAGTTTTCTCATCTGTAAAGCAACACACATTTCAAAGAGTTTTTCTGACTATTTGAATGACATGACACAAAGGAAGTGTGTAGAACACACAAACAAGTAGATGCTCAGTAACTGTTAATATTTTCCCACCTCTTCCACAGGAAATCAGCAGACATGGCTCTGAGCCTCATCTCTAAGTTGGTAATACCTGCATTGTTGATTCTGAGATACTCTTTTGCACTCTAACATCTTATAATTGGTAGCATTTTATAGTCTTGGAGAGCCAGAGGGCAGGTGTAACATGGCTGTTTTACAAGGGTGCGAACTCTGTCCACAGACGACTTTGAGGAGTGTCTTGAATGTAGGTATCATATGACACCCTCCCTAGGCCATACTGTTAGGAGGAGAGCAAAACTCAAAGCTCAGTTCTATCTACAGCCTTGTTCTGTGAGTGGTGACTGACCCTCTAGAATGTCCCCTGACTGAGACACTTCAGACATGAAGACTCAGCCAACAGTAGAATGGAGAGGAAGCCAGGGGATCTACAGAAAAAGACAGAGAGCAGAAGCCACTGGACAGTAGAAGCCAAGAACAAAGAAGCAGAGTCCCAGAAACAAAATAGCAAAGGAATAAGAAGAACAGGAAAGGAAAGAAGCAAAGATGGAGGCCATGTGAATTAGCCCAATTACCTATAATCCAGCCTAGAGCTGGGATTCAGTGTCATGCATTTCTTCTCAATTCTGCATTACTTATGAAAGGAAATATTTATATGGAAATAAAGATACTTTTTAGCTAGTTCTTTATAACTTCCTTTTCTTGTCAACTGAATCAGTTATCTTTCTTCTTAGAGCACCATTTTAAAACCTATAGAGATTAGATTTATAGCAAATTATAATGTCTTGGGCAATTAAGTAAAACAATCAAAACATTTTTGTATCTGTGATTCACAATAGCCATAAAGACACTGTACAGATTACATTTAATTCTCAGAAAATTGTCTAGGCATCTTATGGTCTTTGGTGCTATAGTAAATGAAATCGATTCTCTGATTTCCCTTTCTATATTTTCATTGTTAGTGTAAAAGAATGCAACTGATTTCTGTGCATTGATTTTGTATCCTCCCACATTACTGAATTGTTGTATGAGTTCCAGTAGTTTGGGGGTAGCGTCTTTTAGGTTTTCCATATAAAGTATCATGTCTCACCAAAGAGAGAGAGTTTGACTTCTTCTTTGCTGGTTTGTATACCTTTAATTTCTTTTTGTTGTCTGATTGCTGTTGCTAGGACTTCTACCACTATGTTGAAGGATAGTGGCGAGAGTGGGCATCCTTGTCTTATTCCTGATCTCAGCAGGTAGGCTGTCAGGTTTTCCCCATTGAGAATGATATTTGATGTGGTTTTTTCATAGATAGATTTTATGAGGTTGAGGAATGTTCCCTTGATCCCTATATTTTGAAGAGTTTTAATCAGGAATGGATGCGATATTTTGTCAAATGCTTTTTCTGCATCAATTGAGGGGACCATGTGGTTCTTCTCTCTTCTCATATTGCTTTGTTCTATCACATTAATTGATTTGCAAAAGTTGAACCACCCTTGCATCTTGGGAATAAATCCCACCTGGTCATAAAAAAAAGGGCCATATGTACCTCAATGTTCACAGCAGCAATGGCCACAATCGCCAAACTGTGGAAAGAGCCAAGGTGCCCATCAACAGATGAATGGATAAAGAAGATGTGGTCCATATATACAATGGAATATTACGCCTCCATCAGAAAGGATGAATACCCAACTTTTGTAGCAACATGGACCAGATTGGAGGAGAATGAATGCTGAGTGAAATAAGCCAAGCAGAGAAAGTCAAATATTACATGGTTTCACTTACTTGTGGAGCGTAAGGAGTAATATGGAAGACAGTGGGAGAAGGAAAGGAAATGGGAAGTGGGCTAAATCAGGGAGGGGGACGAAACAAGGGGAGGAGATACTTTGGACTCAGAAACAATCTGAGGATCTTGGAAGGGAGGGGGTGGAGGATGGGTGAGCCTGGTGGTGGGTACTGAAGGCACATATTGCTTGGAGCACTGGGTATGGGGCATAAACAACAAATCTCAGAATACTGAAAAAATAATGTAATTAAAAAATTGTCTTAGGCAGCAATTCTCTTGCTTATGAATTTTGAGAAATGGTTATTTCCCTTAATGTATTGCATATTTACTATAATTAAAAGCAGATACATTTTGTTCTCAGTTTGTTTCCAAAAGCACAGTCTGTATTATGTTCATGCTACATTTAACGTTTGCAACACATTTATAATTAAACCTATGTATACTTTGTATATATAACTCTACATTTTCAATATAATTATACTGTGTATGGATATCATGCATATGCATCTGAATACAAGAGGGAAGGGAGAAACCCACTGAATAATACCCTAGGCCAGGCTTTGAGTTAGGTACTTTGTGTTTATTATTTTAGTATTCACAAAAGTTGTAGGAGATAGATTTAACTTTTATTGCAACTTTGGTTGTTTTCTTGATTTCTAGAAAATTGTTTTCCAGATCTTTTAGAAGCCATTTCTAAGGGAGAAAAAGGTTGTTGTCAGATACTTCAAGTTGATACCATCCTTTGCAGCTGCCCCCTGACTGGCTAAGGAGTTAAATAAGCAGGCCAGTGGAGATGTCTTTGAGTCATTGTAATGATTTGCTTAATTCTAAACAGAACTAAATTGGAACCAATTACCTGGAGAAAGAAAGTACAATACATCATTATCAGCTCCTGGCGTCATTCAATTACCTATTTCCTTTATAATTATATACTTTCAATGTGTGTTTTTTGAGACTTTAAGTAGGTCCACTTTTTCTTCTTTGTTTTTTTTTTTTTTATTGTTACTAAAATTTTTTTTTTTCCAGTGGTCCACTTTTTCTAATCAATTTGGGTGTTCTTTACCCAGGGACACATAATAACAAAAGATGTGCTAAGATTTGTTCGGATGAGAGGTGGTAAAGCATAGATAGGAGCACAATACATATTTCCTGCCTTCAGGAAGCTTTAGTCCGCCTGGAAATCTATAACCATAGAGGGAAATGGCTACTAACTTAAGGCAGCCTTTGATATGCTATGTGAAGGCTTAAAGAAATAGATAAGTCCTCTGAGTATAGGGAGGAATGAAAATGTATCTGTCAGGGGCCTGGTAGGAAGCAAATGTCAAGGTTGAATTAGGAATTAGAGGAGACTTTAATTTTTTTAAAAAGACTATTTACAAAAGTAAGTTTTGGGTAGAAGGAAACCACAGAGAGATTTCAGTATTCATATTTTGTAAAGATTTTGTTTATTTATCTGAGAGAAAAAGAGAGAGCATGCACCAGCAGGAAGGGGCAGAGGGAGAGGGAGAACCAGACTGTCCACTGAGGAGAGAGCCTAATGCAGGCTTGCGGCTTGATCAGGACCTGAGCTGAAGGCAGATGCTTAACTGACTGAGCCATCTGGGTGCTCCAAGAGTTCATTATTTAGAGAATAAAGGAACCCATCCATGGCGCTCACTTCCTGGAGCTCAGAGCAGGGCTGAAATTGGATCTAGTGGGGCAAACAGAAGCCCTGAAAGTCGAAGAGTGCTAGAATGATTTGGCGAGGCTGCAAGGAAGTAAAAATGGACCTCAGCTTTAAAAGAATAGAAATAGAATATACAGGTGTAAGGGGACAGAACATAGGATGTAAATGTTCAGGTCTGGGAATGACAAGGGGCAGGGGGGTAGAGCATAAGGTTGCAAGGTTGTTTGGAGCCAAATTGTGAAGGCCTTGAATGTCAAGCCAAGGAGCTTGTATGTGATCCTGAGAACAACATCCTGAATGTTTTTAAATCAGTAATGAAGCCAGCATGTTAGGGAAATTCATCTACATCAGTCAGAAAACTGCTTTGGAAGAAAGAGGCACAGAGGCAGAATATTCAGCTGATATGCACAGCAGCTCCCTGTGACTTAACCGCAGGCAGTGGGAATGAGGAGGTGAAGAAACAGACGGGAGATAGACTAAAGGAAGACACAATCCTCTTTAAATCAAGGCTGAAAACCTGCCTCGGGGACTTTCTTTCCTTCCAAATGGTAATCCTGATTGAAATGTAGCAGGGCAAATGCTCTGTGCAAGCTGACAAGGTGCCCATCAAGCTGGACTCACAAATGTGAGGCTGGTTGGGGTGTGGGAAGGACTTGACTGGAACCCACAGCTGTGGCTTGAATTACTCTGCTCTGCCATGTGTGGGCTGGATGTCCTTGAGCAGATCGCTTGGCCCCTCTGAGCCTCCAAGTCACATCCTCAAAGTCAACACCTCTGGTGTTAGGTGGTTGTGAGGAGTCGGTCAGTGAGGTATTTACTGTGCCCACAACCATATCGTGTGAGGACTACTTGGCTTGGGGTGGAGGGTTACTGTTCGGCCCCGGCCCTCTGAATGCACTGTCTCTTTGGGCAGGACAAGCCGAGAGGAAGCAGTCTTTTGCCAAAATAGTAATTCAAACCCCCCAATCTCTCTTCCTTGCCAAAGCTGCTGTGTGATCAGATTTGATCAATTACTCTAAGCCTCAGGCTCCCAATTATCCCTCCACTGCTGGGTAAGGCAGTGTATTTTATCTGACAAGGTGTGTGGTTTTTTGTTTTGTTTTGCTTTGTTTTTAATCTTGGTTTATTTTCATTCTCACAGCACATGACCCTAGAAGTTTTGTTCTGTTGTTTCCTTGAGCTTGTCACTAATGCTAGTTTGGGCTAAAGATACATTCTCCCGATGCTCAGTACTTTTTGACCTGAGTAATAGGCAATATGTTGAAATACAGATTAACACAGAGAGCCCATTTAAAAAAACGCATGTGAAAAAAATTTTTTTAATTTTTGTTTTTTAATTTTTTAATTTTTTACATTTTTGAGATTTGTATGCAGGCACCTCTATGGATTTCCTCAATGGAATTGAATTTTAGGCAATTTTTATAAGTAATTCATTTTCTTCCCTTCACAGAGTGTATAAAGAGCTAATAATAGCTATAAAATAATGTGGTCATACTGACAGGTAGACACTAAGCAAAGGGCTAGTCTCACTCAACAGCTAAGACTCAAAACCATTAAATCCAAATTCATGCTCTCACAAATTATAAATGACCTCCAGCCATAGAATTCAATGGTTGGTTTTGAATAATTGAAAGCATTACTTAAATCCCTTTAAGGCAAGGAATCCCATTTAGTTGATACTGGAGGACTGGCAATAATTTGGGGGGAAGTGTAGTAAGTGGTGGTTTAGAGCAGAAAATCTGAGTCTCATGGCCCTGACTTTTCTGTGTCTATCAATGGTTGAACTTTTTGTTTTACACTTAATTCATAAACTTTAGCAAAGCCCCTGATTTACCCATAGACTGTGCTGGATGCTTGGGAAGAGAGGCAAAGACTTACAAGATACAACTCCTCTCTTCTAAGTGCTTACTGGACAGAAGGCCAAGATGGTAGTGATGAAGGGAGGGCTGTCTTCTGCCTCACCTTAGTCTGCAGTCATACCACGGACCCAGCTGTTTTGTGCATCTCATTCTCAGATTACTGACACTACTTTTCCAAGATACTTCCTCCAACAGTCCAACTCCAATAATCATTCAGCCTCACCAGAACCTACAGTCCATCCCTTTCCCTGTCCCTTCCTCTCCTAAGGTCTTTACTTGCTCCTTACTTGGTTTATGTTTCATGGTCCAACATTAACAATCACTCACTTGTATTCACTGTCTCTATTCACATTCCCTTTAGTTGCTCTTCCTTCCATTCCTCCCTTGCATATGCCAGGTAAAATCCTGCTTAAATCCAACCTCCATCCTGCTCTTCACCTGCACCCCAGCAGCCGACAGTAGCTGGAGGGAATGTCCACAGTCACACTGATAAGTCTCATGTTCAACTCGTGACTCTCAGCCTCAGTGGGTGCTTCAAGTTGCTGGATATCCTTCTGCATTATAAAGATCTGTTCAATCCTCTGCTTGCTTAGATACCCATTTCACATGTTGTCTTCTCTCTTTGAGCCTCTAGTGCCTCCTCCACTCTTTATCTCTGTTTCCCTCTAGGTCCCTGGAGGGAAAACCAAAAACTCTCAGAAGAGAACCTCCCTAGTCTCCCAATTTCCACATTCACCAACTGACTGCATCTGCACTGAAATGTCCTGCTTTCTCCCACGTTGCTCTGGATGGGCCGGCTGGACTCCCATCTACGGCCAGACCCTCCCACTGTGCCCTTGATTCCATCCCTTCTTGCCTAGCTATAAACATATTTCCAGCAATTATCTCTTCTCTCTCTCTTTTTTTTTGATCTCTTCTCTTTCTTAATTGACAGTATTTCTTTTCCTGTGGAGTCATTCCCAACAGTGTACAAACATGTGGAATTACCATCCACCCTACACAAATAAAACAAAATCTCCCTTGACCCTTCTTTGCCCTGTAGCTACTGCTCTCTTTCACAGCAAATCTCGAATTTCCATTTCCCCTCTCTCCAGTCTTTCTTAAATACACACCGGGCAGGCTTTCATTCTCAACATTGCTCTCCCAAAAATGCTTTTATCAAGATTTTCATGACCTCCATGTTACCAAATCCAAGAGCCAATTTGCAGTCTTCTTTTTATTTGACTTAATGGCAGCATTTTATACATTGGATGCTTCCTCCTTCTTCAAATATTTTCTTCACTTAGCTTCTAGGACATCACTCCCAGTCCCCCACACTGACTGCTCCTTCCCAGTCTCCTTTTGCAAGCCCTGAAACCTCTTTCAGTGACCTCCAATTTCACAGCTTCACATTTTACTTAATGCTTCTGACTCCCAAATTCATGTTTCAAGCTGAGGTTTCTCCCTTTAACTCCAGATTCACATACCCAACTGCCTACTAGCTCTCCACTCGATCTTCTCAACATATGTCAGACTCAACTAATGCCAAAATGAACACTGTTGTCCCTCTACCTAAAATTACTCCTCCCAATATTCCCCATCCACCCAGTTGGTCAGACCAAAGAACTTGGAGTCATCCTTGACTCATTTCTTTCTCTCATATCACATTCTCAATCGATCAGGAACTCTTTTTGTTCCTTCTTCAAAATATGCCCAGACTCTGACCACTTTTCACCACCTCCATTACTACCATCTTGTCTCTCACCTCTTAATGCAAAAGCCCCTTAACTTCATCTCTCCTTCTGTCCTTATTCCTTTGAAATCTATTTTTAACACAACATATGGAGCGAGCCTTTAAAAATCTAAGTAAAATAATGTAACTTCTCTGCTCAAAACCCTCCCATGGATTCCCAGCTCACTCAGACCAAAAATCAAAGACCTTCTCATCACCTTCCAGATGCTACCTCTCTGACTTAATCTTCTGCCATTCTGTCCCTGGCTCACTCTGCTCAGCCACATTAATATCCTTTATAGACCTTGCCAGGCTTTCTCTTGCCTCAGGCCCTTTGCACTGGCTAGATGCTTTACTCTGAAGTTTTATGTCAAGGTTCTTCATGGCTCTCCGCCTCTACTCCAGAATCACTCAGTGAGGCCTTTCCTGTCCACCTGATTTAAAAGGCTTCCCACTCAAGCACTCCCTTTTCTACTTGCTCTATTTTTTTTCATAGCATTTATCATTATTTGATTTGGTTCATGTTTATTAGTTTATTAATTATGTCTTTCCTCCCACTGTAATGTAAGCCCAGTGAGAGCAGTGGTTTTGTTCATAACTATATTCCCAACATTTAAAACACTGCCTGGTACAAAATAGGTACTCCAGAAATATTCATTGAAAAAAAGAATGAGTGAATCAATACATTTGGGAAAAAAAAAACCACTGTGGTCTTTACTGCTATTTCAGAGAAGGTAGAGTATCACAGACTGAAGTCAGGAAAGGTCTTGATGAGATGGTAAATCCAAAGCTGTCGAATTTTGATAAGGTTAGAGAAAAGCGTGCAGGTGAGAATTGGGTTAAAAACTAAAAGTTGAAAAAACCTTCAACAACATTTAGTGGACACCTACCCACACCAGTACTTTACATTCATTTTATCATATTATCCTCACAATCACTATGGTAAAGAGGTGTTATTATATCCATTTTATAAATGATAAAATTCTGTCTCATGGATTTTAAAAAGCAGTTCTCCCTAGAGAATCTCTCTCTAGAATCTGTAACTAGTAGATTGTAATCCATTCTTTCCATTGAGGTTTCATAATCCAGATCCCATTCTCTCTCTCTTTTTATTTCTTTGTTATCATCATTATTATTAGTGTGATGTAAGCTCATGCACTCTCCACCGCTCATGTTCCCTCCCACACTACATGATGAAGGAAGACCCTTATTGGTACACAGTGAAGTGATACATAAGAAATAGAGGTGCTGGGGTGCCTGGGTGGCTGTCGGTAGAGCGTTGACTCTTCATCTTAGCTCAGGTCTTGATCACAGGATTGTGAGTGCAAGCCCCAAACTGCACTCTGTGCTGGGCATGGAGCCTACTTAAAACAAACAAACAAAAAGATATAGAGGTGCTAACAAAAATGCATTCTCAGATTCTTCTCATTAAGCCAACAAAGATTAATCCTCTCTGAGCTTACTTACATCAGAGGCACCACAAACTTCCAGCACTGTGCAGGCCATTTCCCTGGTGGTCATCCCAACATGAAGTGTCTGTCTGTTTATTTTTTTGCACAGCCTACATGGGATATTCCATCACTGGAAAATAAAGCTTCAAGTTTAAGTTTGAAATCTTTATTCCTATCTGGCAAGTTGGTGACATTCTTTTTTTTTTTTTTTTTTATTGTCACTAAATTTTTTTTTCCAGTGTTTCAAGATTCATTCCCCATTCCCCACACAGTTGGTGATATTCTTAACAATTTGGAAGGAAATGAGATTTCAGCTGCCATCAGCTACAAAGTGTTGGGAGCCCACAGTACTCTTTATCAGATTCACATGGGTTCCAGGTGAATCTGATCCAGTGGCTACAAGGAATGAGTATTAAGCTAACTGTTATTCTATTCCCCCAGAATGTCTCTGATATGGAAAAAGCAACTGAACCTGAATACAGTCACAAATTAAAATAAGATTTTTTTCACCATTTAAATTCATAGAACTGCGAGAGAGGGGAGAAAGGAAATTTTTTGTTGTCTTTTACAAAATCCATTTGTCTTCAGAATAAAGTAAAAGACAAAGTACTTGCTGGCTGGTTTTGCTATGGTAACAAACAACCCCAACATTTCAGTTACTTACAACAACAAAGGTTTATTTCTTGCTCGTGTTATATGTTAGTTATGGATCACTGTGTAGTCAGAAGTGGGTTCGCTGCATGGGTCATCTACATTCTAGAATTTAGCTGAAGAAGCAGTTTCTCCATGGGATAAACATTTTGGTGGCAGAGGGGAAAAAAGGAAAAGAACTATTAGAAACGAAGATTGACTCTTTAGGTTTCTACTCAAACATGGTATATGTGGTCCACATGTCATGGCCAAAGCAGATCACATGACCAAGCCCAATGTCAATGAGGCAGAAAATGTGTATTCTTCCAAAGGAGAAACTGAAAATCCCATGGCAATAACTGGAGATGTGGGCTTCTCTAGCAGAATGAAGAATGGAGGGCGCCTGGGTGGCTCAGTGGGTTAAAGCCTCTGCCTTCGGCTCAGGTCATGATCTCAGGGTCCTGGGATCGAGGCCCGCATCGGGTTCTCTGCTCAGCAGGGAGCCTGCTTCCTCCCCTCTCTCTGCCTGCCTCTCTGCCTTGTGATCTCTCTCTGTGTGTCAAATAAATAAATAAATAAAATCTTTAAAAAAAAAAGAATGAAGAATGGAGACATGGGAATCTTAATAAAATCTTCCATACACTCATTATCCTAACATTCAAAACTTACAGAAAAGTCAGGTTCATCTTCTACCATAACCCTTACTTAGTTATGTGCTGGAAACAGCAGCTGGCCTCCTTTCCTCTAAACACCATGGGCTTTCATACTTTCATGTGTGTTTCTCAGCTGGAAATGCAATTCCCTCCATTTTCTGCCAACTGAAATTGCTCTCAGTCAACAAGGTCAACTCACATTTCACTTATTTTTTAAGGCTTTTCTCAATCCCCCAGTTAAAATTAAACACTTCTCCCTTGGAGCCATTGGGCAGAATGGTTGTATGTCCACCCGGCTCTAATTTTAATCTTCATTGGAAAGTCTGGATAAGAAGCTCCTGGAAGGCAGGACTCGGGAATTTTGTTGAGGTAGAGCTCTTCTCCAGCCTCTTAGGTGTCAGAGTCTTGACCATAACAGATGCTTAATAAGTTCCATTAAAACCCTACATATTCACCATTGCTTATCCATAATGTGAAGTTACAAATCTTTATTATTTTTTTAATACAGGAGGTGTATGTTGGCAAACCATGTAGAGGACTCTGGGAGGTTTCTTCAGTTAGAACACCCATGAACATTATCCTATTGGTCTCATAATCTAGACTCTACCAGTCATGAGTGTGTGTGTGTGTGTGTGTGTGTGTGTGTGTGTGTGTCTTCCCTACCTTCCCACCAATAAAACATAGTGGGCCCTATGTCTTCACAGCAAGACTGTTTCCCTCTCCAATGATTGGTGTATTGAGAATTGGTGTTTCTTTTCCTTCTTTTTCATCATCTTCTCACATTTAGCATTCCAAGTGAAGCAATCATCCATGGTAGCTCAATAGGAGGGGTGGCAGAGAAAGGGTGGACCATGGGAGAGGTCCTGTGATGCAATGGAAAGAGAAGGAGCTTATAGCCAGAGAATCTGGGTTAGAGTCTTGTCTTTGCCCCTTACTAGCTATGTGGCTTTAGGTGGGTCACTTGATTCTACTATCCATTCAGTTCTCTTATTTGTTTAAAAATTAAAACCAAAAAGAAAATGAGACAGAAAGGAAGATAGGAAGGTATGCTGTATTAGCATAAACTAGCGTGTGTGACTGTGTTGTATTAGCATGACAGTGTACGTAGAGCCTAGCATATTGAAGGAACCCAATATCGTCATGGTTATGTTTCATACTTAAAAAAACAGTGCTGTAGGACTCCCCATTTCAAAATAAATAATTGACATCCTTGGTGTAATTATCCAAATGGTCTTGATATATCGCCAGTATGAAATGGGTCATTGGCTTCCAACTAGCTTAGTTTCCTTGGCCTCATCCCATCTGTTTACCTTTGGGACTTAATAAATTCATGAGTTAGATAAGTATGTGAACATGGCAGAGAAAAACCAAGGATAATTAAGCCCAAATTTCTAGTTCCTGCAGGAAAAGGCAGATTTTACTGGGAAGTTAGGAAAAGACACAAAATCCTGACACTCCAGGTCAGTTATGTGACAGCTACTCATTCCACCTTATGGTCAAAATATGAAACATCTATGATCAGAGAACAAAACTCTCACTTTCAAACATGCTCTTTTCTTTTTACTACTCAATAAACATGCTGGATTTTATGAAAGAGGTCTGGAAGGTTCTTTGAATAGGTTGACATTGTATGCAAAACTTTGTCCTTCTGGGCGCCTGGGTGGCTCAGTGGGTTAAAGCCTCTGCTTTCGACTCAGGTCATGATCTCAGGGTCCTGGGATCGAGGCCCACGTCGGGCTGGCTGCTCAGCGGGAGCCTGCTTCCTCCCCTCTCTCTCTCTCTGCCTACCTGTGATCTCTGTCTCTGTCAAATAAATAAATAAAATATTTAAAACAAAACAAAACTTTGTCCTTCTTTCATAAGTATGTGCTGAAGATTATAGGTTTTATCGGATTTTAGAGGAGATGTCATATTATATATACATATAATGTCTATATATGTATATACATATAATATATATTTATACATATACACATATCCTATTGGTATATGGTATAATATGTAGATAGATATCTAAAGATAGATAGGTATAGGAGGGAGAGAGGGCAAGAGAGAGACGAAGGGGAGGGAAGAGAGATTTTAAGGAATTGGTTTACACAATTGTGGATGCTTAGCAAGCCAGGCTGGAGACTTAGGGAAGAGTTGCAGTTCAAACCCAAAGGCAGTCTGCTGGCAGAATTTTTTGTTGCTTGGGGAAGGTCAGTCTTTGCTTTATTAAAGTCTTCAACTGACTGGGTCTTCAATTGACTACATAAGGCCCCCCGCATTATGGAGAGCAATCTTCTTTCCTCAAAGTCTAGCAATTTAACTGTTAATCTCATGCAAAACACCTTCACAGAAGCATCCAAAATAGTATTTGACCAAATACCTAGGAACAATCCCCTTGCCAGGTTGACACGTAAAATTAACCATCACAGTAACATAAAACAGAAAAATAGCCCACTGACATGAAAAGTATGAACAGACAACAAAAGGGAACCTCTGAGAACATCTAGTCTGCCCTTCCTCATCTTGCAGGCAGGAAAACCAAGGCTCAAGATTGCACACCCTTTAGCCAGAAAGCTAGAGCAAGATCATAGGTCTCTGACTCTTTCTATGACAGCTTAATTCGGTATTGGTTGTTCAATGCAACATGAAATACAATTTAATGCCCTTCTAAGAAAGTCAGACAGGGTAAAGTTTAGATTTGGGTTATTTGCGTGACAGTTGCTAAGCAAATTACAATTAAACCCACGTTTCCTTCTTTTTTTTCTCATTTCCTTCTTAATACAATGTAAGAATATATAATTTGTGACAATAACAACACAAGGGGAATGGAGCTCATTAGGAAAAGAGTTTCTTGTATACTACTGAAGCAAAATCAATATGAATTCAGCCCAGATTGTTATAAATTTAAGATGTTAATTGTAACCTGCTTTTTCTGAGGTCTCCCAAGCCATGCATTTGGTCTAAATGTATAAGAAAAATTTTATGTTTCAAGGGGGAACTATGCCTTGTCTAAAGCACAGCTTTCTGGGTCAGTCTGATTCTGATTCCATGGGAGCTATTTTACTCTGAAAATTGTAGATAACTGATAGCATTGCAAAATAATTCTTGTCTATAAACATGCAAATGAATTTTGTCCCAGAGAGAGAGAGAATCCTTCCCCCACTGCAAGGAAAGGGGAGTTTTGCCTCCATTTGCACATTAATTTCAATATTCTTTTACTCTATATAAATTTAGAGCATAAATTTGTGCTTCTTTGACTTATTTAATCCAGTTGTAACATCTGCCTGGTTCTCTCACTTTAATTAATGACTCAAATAAAATCTTTAACACATGTTCATTTTATAGCTCTATGAGAGATACAATTTTGTCCTTTTTTGGGAAAATTATCCTTTAATGAATGTCATGTCTTTTCCCGCACATCAAAAGGATGCTCTGCTGGAGTAAAATCGACCCTCTGCACAGCATCCATTTAGCTCCACTCTGCTCTAAATTTTCACATTCAAAAAAAAAAAATGTTCAATTAGGGTTTCACAGAATTTGCTGCATTAAAATCTGGAAAAAAAATAGAAGTGGAAATAGAGACTCTGGCAGCAAAAGAAAATGGGTTGGGGAAGAGATGGAAGAGCACATGGATTTCTTAGCCACTTAGTAAAGGATCTGGGAAATTAGGCTGGCCAGGAAGAAGATGGATAGAGGAAAATAGGATGAATGGCAGCTCAAAGCATTGCCTCTGAGACCTGCCCAAATCATCAGTTATCTCCCTACTGAGCTGTTTTACTCCACCCCCACACGCCACATAAACTTCTAAAATGGGTTATTAGCAAGTATGTGGGGCTCCATTCATCTTGGAATGTTTTCGTTGGTACAGAAGCCTGGGCTCCACCTCTCCTAAACAACTAGGGAGGATCTGAGTGAGAAGTGCCCAAGAAAAGGACAGAAAAAGCAGAAAAGGAAAGGACTTGGGCAAATCTCAGATCTGAGGTCAGTTCTGAGGTCTCTTCAGGCTCCTCTGCTCCCTCTATAGCCTGGGTTTCCCCAAAGCCTTATAAGCATGTCGGGGCAAGAAAGTAAGGCAAGCAAAGTGCAGGACACACTGCCCAAGCTAAACCTGGGAGTCTGGAGGGTCTGAACTGGTTTCCTACTGTCTCCGATGCTAAGGTTCTCCTGTTGTGTTTGTCCCTGCCAGGTCACCCTGAACTCCCAGCTTCTTGATGGCTTTGTGGAATGTCTGTTGCCATGGCTACTACTTTTTCTAACAATGTCTCCACCATCATCTCTGTTACCTGTTTGGCTACTTGTTTGTGGGTCCAGCTGCTCATTCCTTCCAGGCAGTAGAGCTTTCATTTGACTCCAAAGGATGCATCACTCTTTAACTCCTCACCACCCTCTCTGGTGAGGAATGTGGGAAAACTGGAGACTGAGCCACAGTGTACCTTTGTTACTGTATCTCCGATGGCCATATCTCTAGTCCAGATCCCCATCATCTGTCTTCTGGGGTATGCAAAAATCTTCTAAGTGAATTGCATTGGCTTGTGGAAATAAATGGATCCCCAAGTTTTAATGCATTAGCACAATAAAAATTTATTTCTTGTTTCAAGGTTTATGGGGCAGTTCTCTCGACACAATATTTCAGAGACACTGAGTGATGAAGAAATGTCTGTGTTCAATATGTGGCCTCTGGGGGCTCTGTGGGTGTGAAGACTCCAATTAGCAGAAAAGGGGAACAAGAATGGAAAAAACGTTCCTGGGAGTCCTTTCTGTGTCGGGTCTGGAAAGGGCACACCTCCTGTCTCCCTTGTTCCCTCAGAGTAAACAGTCATGTGGCCACACCTGAGTTCAAGGGAGTCTGGGAAATTTAGAGCAAGTGTGTGCCCAGAGAAGGAGAGAAAGTCTTAGTGGGAAGGGGGGCCGTGGTAGTCTCTATCACAAAATTTCCAGCCTCCAGTCCTTTATACCAGCTCCGTTCCTAGAGGTTGAACTTGCAGAGTCCCACAACCACTGTGTAGTAAGGCCAGCACCCAGCCCAGCTTTGTTGGACTCTGAATCCACTTCTGCTATAGCTCTCAGCATCCAGCAGCAGCTTTCCCCTCCTGTCTTCACCTCTTCCTTGCTCTCTCCTCTTTAAAATCTCACCACATTCTCCAGAGCGAGGAGGATTTCTAATAAGGGGAATAATCCATTCCTTCTTCACTCAACAGAAGCCTAGGTGTTGGTGAGAAAATGTTTTCTTTTTTCCAGAGTTTGTCAACTGTCTCCTTCCCAGGATTCTTCCCACTGTTTCACCACTGAGTTCTCAACTTTGCAACCCCCATGCTGCTATTGACCATGTGAGGTGGCATTTAGCTCTATCCTGGGTAACTGATAGCAAGGTCTTCCCATCCCCTGTCCCATTAAGGTTTGGGCCTCTCCCTCCTCTATTACTGCTTATCTCTGCTGTGCAGCAGGTTCTAGTCTGTTAGTCAAAGCTAGTCTCAGGCCAGTCCTGAGTTCATGTGTTCATGTAAGAGTCAAAATAGACTCCATCTCTTGATGGAGGCAATGACAAAAAATTTGTAGCAATCTTTAGTCAGCCACAAATGCAATAAAAATGAATGACAATAAGCATTTGCATAGTGCTTTGTAGTTAACAATATTTTTACAAACATTGTCTCATTTAAAAAGGATGGTTTTTATTTTTTCCCCCCATTTTTCCAAATGGGAAAAAAACATGACATAGTGGAGTTGAGTGTCTCGCCCAATGTCACTTGTCTAGGAAGAGACAGAATCGGGGTTTGTATTAGGTCTCCTGGCTATTTATTTCATGCTTTCCCCCTTATGTCTTACTGCCTTGTTCTGGCCCTAAGAAACATAGAAATGATTCCTTTTATTTCCCATTTGCATTTATTGTGGCGACCCTAAATAAAAATGCTAGACAGCTAGCAAGAGAGATTGAAAAGGTCTAAAAAATAGACTGAGCAAACCGATGGGCTGAAACACATATTTATGACCCTAAATTTTGACTTCCAGTCTGTATCAAAACTACTTTGAATATGTAAAGCAAAAGGCAAAGCCCCAAGAAAGGTATTAACTACTATGGGATATGAACATGGTTTACATTTATCAAGGAAATGATTACAGGTATTTTAATGATAGAATCTCGTAGAAGAGGAAGAGTGGATCTGGGCAAGGTTTCCCTTGAGTTGATGACCCCTTAAGTTAGGTAAAAGTGTATAAATTGCAGTTTCTTTTGAAAAAGCATATTAATGCCAGGATGGGGCCATGCCAACTATTTTAGCTGACAGTGAGAAAAGAAAGAAGAAATAAACAAGGAAGGACATGAAGGAAGCAGGAAGATATGGTGAGGCAGCTTAGAGAAGCACAGGCCTCACCTAGCTAGCTATGCCTACTGCCATTCCCTCAACCAGAGTGAGGACATAGATTTGCAAAAGTCTGCCCTGGACAGTTGGCCAGGTTATTCAGCAGAAGGGCACCCAACTGAGGGACAAGTGGGAGCTGAAATCCAACCTGTATTTCATTTGCCAACCATGCATTGTGGGCAGACAATGCCTACTCAGGGTGGGAAAGGAGAATTCCCTGATTAACTCCCAGGCAGGTTTCTTTCCCAGTGTCCATTTACTTGGAGTGGTGCTTTTCTCTAATTTGTCCCAAATGTACCTTATATGCCACAAGAGGCCCTGCCCCAACAGCAGAGGAGCTGCTTACTGCAGTGTAGCCTTCGATTTCATAAATTAAATGGCCATACTCAAGTGATGCTCTTTCAGAAGCCTGTCATCCTTGACCTTGACCTTCATGAGGCTCACACGGCAACCTCATGGCATGAGAACCACCCAGGTTGTATGGGCTTGTTCCACGGGCTCTTCAACAGGTCAGTAGACAGGCTGCTTAGTTTTTCTGTTTCTCCCCTTCCCATCTCTGAACTGAAGATGCTGAATTGAGTGACACTGGTGTTCCTACCTGGTAATAATGGGCTGTGGCTCATAATTCCATCAATGGCAATAAGTCTGGGAGTAAGTCAGACTTGCAAGCCCAGTCTGGGTTTTTTGTCTGAATCATTTTACTTATCTTCTTCTGTTTGGCCATTTGTTAATCTTTTTTTTTTTTTTTAAAGATTTTATTTATTTGACAGAGAGATCACAAGCAGGCAGAGAGGCAGGCAGAGGGGCAGGCAGAGAGAGAGAGGTGGAAGCAGGCTCCCTGCTGAGTAGAGAGCCCGATGCGGGCCTCCATCCCAGGACCCTGAGATCATGACCTGAGCTGAAGGCAGAGGCTTTAATCCACCTACCCACCCAGGCACCCGGCCATTTGTTAGTCTTGACTAACGCTGTGTTCAGAGGACTACAGTTATCCAGAGGAAAAATGATCTCAGCTTGAGATAAAATGAAGATTACTAAATACAAACAAACAGAAGGTCTTTTCCTCTCCCTAGGTTCTCTTGCCTGTCCAAATGCATGTGTATACATGTATGCACACACATGCAAGCCAAGTATATACACATGCTGAGTTGGGACAGGCGTCCCTCACTTCAAAGCATAAACAGTAAGCTATCATTTCCCACATATAATCATTTAATGCATTCTAATCTATTCCTTTAAAAGCCAGAAGCAACAGAAGTGCAGAGAATCCATGCCTAGGGCATTCTATTTGCTTATTTCCATGTACGATTTTTGAAGGAAGTAGTTCATATTGATAAACGAGTTGGTTTGCCTCTGTCGCTTTCTCCTCTCAGTAAGTACTATTAAAAACCTCATAAATCATTCCACACCTCCCAGACTCGTCTTTGTAGCACAAAGGGAGCCCTGTACCACTCTGAAGCCTTCTATTTATCTCACATACACTCTATATATTTCCATTATTTATATTTTTCCAAAAAGCAATGATTCCCCAGCTGCCCAAGGCAGACAGATGCTTTATTCTTTGTGCTGTAAGGAGTGGGAGAGAGAAGAGTAGAGGTGGAGAAGCAGGCAGAGAAAGCCAGACGTGTTGGATTCTGAAATGCATGAAAATGAGGGAAAGGGAAAATTAAGGGGGCTGCAGGGAGGATAAGGGGATTCGATTAATACTGATTAAAGGCTTATCTAGTAGAATGTACGCTGCTGCCTGTTAGAATGTGTACATGGGTGTGCTGTGGGCACCTGGTAATCACTAACTCCCAAATTGAGTCTGCTCCCTGCTGCTGCACAGATGTGCCCCCCTGACCCCCGCACTGTGAATGGCACCACCATCCATCGAAGGATTTTCACATATCTCATTCAATCCTCATTTCCTTCCATAAATTAGAAATGATCACTTCTAGTTAACACATAAGGATACTGAGGTTCAGAGAGGAAAAGTGTGATAGGGTGCTAGGGCTGCCATAACAAAATACCGCAGGCTGGGTAAATGAAACAACAGAAATTATTTTCTTATAGAGCTGGAAGCTGGGAAGTCTAAAACCAAGGTGCCAGTAGGGTTGGTTCCTCCTGAGCTCTCTCTCCTTGGTTTGCATGTGGCCTTTTCTCCATGCACCTGAATCCCTGGTGTCTCCTCTTCTTAAAGGGACACCAGTCCTATTGGATTATGTCCATCCATATAAACTTATTTGACTTTAATTACCTTCTTAAAGGTTCTAGCTCCAAATAGTCATATTGAAAGTTACTGGGTGTTAGGACTTGAACATAGGCATTTTGGGAGATACAGTTCAGTCCATAATGCCAAAGGACCCACCCAGCACAACAAGGACCCTTGCTTGGGTCCTTTCATTTCAATTCCAAAACTTCTCTATCTGCTCTCATTTATTAACTTTTTAGAATAGATAGTAGGTGGTAAATTGAGAGGAGGGGGGATTTCAGAGCTTGGAGGATTCAATGTGATAAGCTTCTCATATTCAGGTCTATAGTCAGTGGCAACAGTTCATTTGTTCAGCCACTGTTATTCATAAAGTGCCTATTATAGTCCAGACACTTTTTCTAGGTATAGACAACATAAAAGTGAGCAAAACAAGTTTTCGCACATTTACAATCCAATACTTACTCAACGAATGAAATTTGCAAGTGAATGAAAAATGCACAATAATGTACAAATAAATTATCATTGTGGTGAGTCGTGTGGAGCCAAAGTCGAGATCTGGGGTGTCCTGGGAGTGCAGCTTTGGGGCAAACCTGGTTTGGGAGGATATCATGGCTGCTGTGGTGCCCTGTGGCTCCCCTGCAGGACACATCACTGGATCCCCAGGCCTGTGGCTGGCTCTCTGCTGAGTCTTTCTGCAGGAATTGCCCTCAGTCACAGAAAGTCTTCTAACACAGGGTGCCCTGTCCCACATTCAGTGACTGATCTATATTGGGAGGAGGGGGTTATTGGGTCTAAAGCACGAGTCTCCTCTCCTTACCTCCTGATGCTCAAAATAGGACAACTCCAAAGGACCATCCCAGATCCAAGGTGACCTTCGAATCGGCTGAGCTCTCTATGGCAAATGCTTGGCCGTCCAACTCCTCCCTCTGTCCAGTTTCCTGTCATACCCCACAGGTGTTGATCCCCAAGACACTTGCCAGTACACTTGCTTAATGCAAACCTTCATTGCAGATTCTGTTTTCCTGGGAAAACAGAATTAGTTTTTCCAGGGATGTTATAACAATGTACCACTGAGTAGCTTTAACAACAGAAATGTATTGCCTCACAGTTCTGGAGGCAGGAAGTCTGAGCTCAAGGTGTCTGCAGTGTTCTTCTGAAGGCTGTGAGGGCCTCTCTCCTTGTCTTGTAGATGGTCATCTTCTCCTTATTTCTTTTCATACCATCTTATCTCTGTGTGTCTCTTTATGCATGTATCCTCTTTTCATAAGGACACTAGTCATATTGGATTACGGCTCACCCTGAAGACCTCATTCTAACTTGATTATCTTTGTTAAAAAACTTATCTCTAAATAAGGTCAGATTCTGGAACACCTGGGTGGCTCAGTTGGTTGAGCATCTGACTCTTGATTTCAGTTCATGCCATGATCTCAGAGTCGTAGAATCGAGTCCCACGTCAGGCTCGGCACTCAGCAGTAGTCTGCTTGAAATTATCTCTCTCTCCTCTTCCTCTGCTCCTCCTCCCACTCTGTCCTTTTGCTGAAATAAATAAATAAATAAATAAATAAATAAAATCTTTACAAAATAAAAATTTAAAAAAAGGTCAGATTCTGAGGTGCTGAGGGGTTAGAACTTCAACATATGAATTTGGGAACTATAAATCAACCCATAACATTGTCTAACTCAACATATTTCCTGGGGAGCAGCATTTAAATGATGGAGTTGACTAGGTAAAGTTAAAGACAGTGGGCCAATACCGTGAGAAGAGTCCCAGGGAGATGGAACATTCTATTCAAAGAAGGGAAGAGGGAAGGAACAGGACACAGCCAAGTATATACATTTCACACAGAGGAAATTGAGACTGGGAGAAGGGTCTTGACCGTTCACGCACAAGCCATTCACTGCCCATCCAAGCAAGGTCTGGCTGCCAGGGTAATACCCAACAGACTGTCTCAGGACTTGTCAAGCAAACCTGTTGCTCCTTGAAGATTGTAGATTTGTTTCTAGGTGCCTCATGTCTTAGGGGAGAGCTGAGTTTGGTTGGACCACAAGAAGTGAGATTTCAGTTGGAAACAAAGACACCAAAAGTATCTTTGAGCTCCACAAATAAGTAGAGTAAGGCAAGGAGAGGAGCTACCATGAGGAACCCATCAGAGTGGCGAGCAATAGTTAGAGGAGAAGCCAGACAAATGGAACAATTTACAAGTAAGGCTGGAGATGCCCAGGTCCTCCACCCTCCCCAGCCCTGAAAGAAGAGAGGGGAGAGAAGAGGGATAAAGCTGGATTTCTCCCACTTCACAATTTTGGCTTCTCCTGATACCCCTTGAAAGATGCACTGGCTACAAAATAGGGGCTTTTACCCTTTAGGTAATATGGAATAAACTCTCATCTGGCCAGACCAAAACTTCCCAAATATGAACATCAGGAGGGAAGATGGATGATTCTTAGCTTCATTCTATTCTGACCTTTGGCACACAACACAGAGTCTGCATGTAGTAGGAATATGAAGAATACTTGAATATTTGTCTCTCTTTGGTCATCTAAAAGAACATTCCAAGGATGCCCAGCGTTTCCAGGTGAATACTATGACTCTGTCCCCAGACTGGGAGACCTTCCTCTGGATAGGGGGAGACTATTGCTGTTCATTTTCAAATCTTTTCTTTTTTTATATATATATTTTATTTATTTATTGACAGATCACAAGCAGGCAGAGAGGCAGGCAGAGAGAGAGGAGGAAGCAGGCTCTCCACTGAGCAGAGAGCCTAATGCGGGCCTCGATTCCAGGACCCTGAGATCATGACTTGAGCCAAAGGCAGAGGCTTCAACCCACTGAGCCACCCAGGCGCCCTCAAATCTTTTCAATGCTGATTTTGTTTTTGATAAATTGTAACTGCCTGAGGCTTTTCAGGAAGGAGGCTGAGACTGTGTAGTGCACAGATCTTGGCATTTAATAGCTCTTCTCCAAGAATGAAATCAGACTCTTTCCAAAAATTATCTAAAATACTTCACTTAATTACACAAGGAGAGCATGCTCCCTGGGAAGATGTGGATATTTTTAGAATATGTTTCTAATTTTATATTTTTGGTTCTGTTTACCTTCCTAAGTCACATTTTTAATTTTCCTTATTGTTTTCCTCTAAACCTTAAGCTTCTTGTGTCTTCAAGATTTGCTTTGAAGAGTACCCAGAATACAAATCTTCCCATCATTAAACTGCTACATTATTTATCAGACCCACTGTTTTGTGATTTTTATATCAAGTAGCATCATGATATCAAGAAATTGTCAGTTGAGCTGAATTCTTTACCCTCAAAGGGCAGCTCTGAGTAAATAAATTATAAAGATGTAGCTGGAGCCCCGTAGAGTATTTTTTTGTCTTTCCTCTAAAAGAGGGCTTTAGACAACTTTAGTAGGAGAGTAGAGAGAGAGGTAAGGCCAGAAGGTCTCCTGGGGGAGAAAGGCTGGTGGAAGTAGGAACTGCTAAGAGCTCACAGGAAGAAGTGAGTGAAAGACATATTTGACACCCACCATCTAAGGGTGCATGTGGAAATATGTAGAGCAGATTGCCCAGACCTGAGAACACAGATCGAGAAAGAAGCCTGATGGAGATTTTTGACAGAATGTTAGCCAATAACAATTTCACTTTGTTGAGTGCTGGATACTTTTGTATTCCTGCAAGCATTCTTGGGATTTTTTCTGGTACACAATTAAGTTACCTGAAAATAGTCTGATCACCTGGGCCTTGGTTTTAAGGTATTTTAGGCAGGATTAGGGCAGCATTTATTCCAGACCTAATTTTCCTCTTCTCTTGAGGCAAAGACCTCTTCAAGGGGGGCGCCTGAGTGGCTCAGTTGGTTAAGCAACTGCCTTCGGCTCAGGTCATGATCCCAGAGACCCGGGATTGAGTCCCACATCCGGAAGCCTGCTTCTTCCTCTCTCACTCCCCCTGCTTGTGTTCCTTCTCTGGCTGTGTTTCTCTCGGTCAAATAAATAAAATCTTTAAAAAAAAAAAAGAAAGAAAGACCTCTTCAGTACTCTATCATCTGATGCCCTGTGGATTTTGATATTTTCCACTCAAGCCAGTGGGATCAGAAACTACTTCTTGCTCTGTGTCACTCCCAGCTGTGTTGTCTCTTATCCTTCTGATTGTTTTATTTACTGGCCCAGAACTCACTCTCCTACATGTGACAGTCAGAATAGAGCTGAAGACTCAAGGAAAAACCATCTGTAGACACCTGGAAGTCTCTGTGTGTGTAGCTTTCTCCTCTCTGCCACTCTGCCCTGAAAACTGGTTGCCTTACGCCCCAGACCCCACTCCATCTCCTCCCTTCAGAGAGGGCACCAGGCATCTGCATTCCACCTTCCTGTACCAGAGCTTGGCCATTCTTTCAAGGCTGTAAGCTGGAAAGTCATAGCACTTACTGTCCTTCCCTGCCGATGTCCATCATCTTGGTTGTCTCATATATTTTGTCCAGGTTCTATTTCATTTTTCAGGTGGAAATGTAAATCCTATCATTATTACTCCATTGGCTGGTGGAAGTCAGCTATATGTTCACTTGCTTTTATGAGCAAGTCCAGAACCACAGACAGAGCTGCGTCATCCCATCTTGACAAAATTTCTTTATTCACCGCAGATCTCTTTTCTTGGCATTGCCTGATCTTTCTGTTTCTTTAATATGGACAAAAAGTAGCCCACAGGTTCTCTGCTGATTATCTTCTCTGTTCATTGTCATATCCTTCCTGAAGAAAAAACAGTGCTAGGTGGTAATGTTTAATAAAACAGAGGCTAAAGTGTCTTTAGTTAGACAAATGTATCTTTTAGTACTGCCTCTACGGTTGCATCTGTTGGCAAAACAGCAAGAGTGAGACAAGATGTGTTAAGAAAGAAACTCTCAATGTGTATTATACCTACTTCTGTACTCTTTTACAAGAAAAAATGTATTTTCTTGTAACTTAAAAAATAATTTAAAATCATAAAATACACAATAAATTGCAGGGGTAATATCTGATCCACAGGCTATCGAACGTATTCATGAAAATAATGCATGCTTCATAAGACTGAGTTATAATTTAGTCCCTCTTTCCTTCATTCCAAGTATAGAGCAATCATGTTCTAAATAGCCAATTCACAGACAATACAATCTGTCTTCTATAAAAGGTCCAATTTGCTGTCTTTCTCTTCTGCAAAACCCTGGGAGCTTTCCTAAGGGCCGAGTAGCTTTCGGTAAGAATAGTTTGAAATTCCTTAAATGTGTGTGGACATTGCAGTATAGATTTCCACTGAATGACCTTTGATTTGGCAAACTTCAAAAAATGCAGCCAAAGCAAGAGTTTAGGCCACCTTTAAAATGGATGGGAAATTGAATTCATGATGGTAACTAGTTGAGGAGAGATGTGGGAAGGAAGATATAAAGCCTAATTTTAAAGAAAAAAATCAACTTGGTGATTAATATTTACTTCATGCATGCAATTAACCTCAAACTAGCCCTACCTCTCATGCTTTGAATTCCTGAATTCATTAGTTTTTTTCGGCACTCTGACACCTGCTATGATCTTTGAACAGGTATCCACAAACAGGTATATGTGATATTCATTCCTCTTCCTTCATTCTATGGGCAAATATTGCTCAATATCCTGCTACACTTTCTACCTGAACTTTACAGCGCCTTCAGAATCCTTCTCAACACAACAGTCCAGGCTGACAGAATATTCATAGTTGGCATAAAATCTGAAACCTCTTTCCCATCCTAGGAAGCTTTCAATGTTCATTTAGAAAACTCATCCGATAACCTAGCTCTGCAATTCTTAGACCTCGTTCTTATAATAGAATGATTTCTTTTCCTCTTCAGCCACCCACTCTCCACCTAGAAACTCTTCTGTAGGAACAGTTGTCTAATATCTTTCCCGGTGATAACAGTTTTCAATCTTTCCACCACTCTCATGACTCTGCTTCTCCTGCCCTAATTCTCTGACCATGACACCTCCAATTTATCCCAAAATTCCTCTCATGGCTTTTTTTTTTTCCAACCCTGGATCCCATGGTGAGAGCCTATACACTCTGCCAGCATTTTCAAATTCTTTGCCACTTTCCCTTCCCCTATCCCTTCTATACTCATCCAGCAAAATATGGTATTCCCTTAGTGCTACAGTTTTCTTTTTCCTTCTCCAAAAGGCTGAACACTGATGAAAAAACAAATCCTACAACCACACAGATTCATGTAACCACAGACTCATGGTCCCAAACCTTAGCCAGGCACTCAGCATTCCCAGTCAATTCTCACACTTGAATTTGATCAGCAAATTCCTCCTTTGTCTTCAATGATTCTGACTTCCTCCCATTTTCTTTAAAATACTTTCTCAATCTCTCCACCCTCAGCAAATAATCTTATCTGTTAATTTACTGAGAAAGCAAAAAAATAGCACTTTTTTGATCTTTTCAGCTTTCTGAACTATCCCTGCAAGTATGTCTATAGCAATGCCTGCCCTTACCATCAGTATGCAGACCATGGTAAATGGCATTGTCCCATTTATGTAAGAATAAAATAATAGTTTTTTCCTAATGTCTCATAATATTTTACAGTTTATGTGTCCAAATAATGACCCAAATAAAGTCCAAACAGTGCAATTAATTTATATGTTTTTAGTCTCTTTCCTCCAACTTTCTTTTTATTTCTTAACATATATTTTATTTTTTCTTTTTCTCTCCTTTTTAAAACTTGAATTCAATTAGCCAATATAGAGTACATCATTAATTTTTGATGTAGTGTTCAACAGTCCATCAGTTGCATATAACACCTAGTGCCCATCATATCACTTGCTCTCCTTAATGCCCAATACCCAGTTACTGCATTCCCCCACCCCCTCCCTTTCCACAACCCTCAGTTTGTTTCCTAAAGTCAAGAGTCTCTCAAGGTTTATCTCCCTCTCTGATTTTTTCCCCATTCAGCTTCCCTCCCTTCTCCTATGATCCTCTGCACTATCTCTTTTCTTTCTTTCCTTCTTTTTAAGATTTTATTTATTTATTTGAGAGAGAGAGAAAGAGAGAAAGAGAGAGAGAGAGGGAGGGAGAGAGAAAGAGCACAGAGGGAGAGTGAGAGGGAAAAGAAGACTTCCCACTTAGCAGGGAGCCCAGTGCAGGGCTTCATCCCAGGACCCTGAGATCATGACCTGAGCTGAAGGCAGATGCTAAACTGACTGAGTCATCCAGGTGTACCCTTTGTGCTATTTCTTATATTCTACATATGAGTGAAACCATATGATAATTGTCTTTCTCTGATTGACTTATTTCACTTAGCATTTTAACAATTATTCTTAAACTGTTGTGCTTGCCAAAGAATGCCCCAAACCCATGCTGATTGAATCCACCCAAATTCTTACTACCAACTTCAGCTGGACCCGGAGGGCCACCCACAAAAGCCACCAAGACTATATTAGGACCTCTCAACTTCTGAGTAGAAAGGAACACTGATTCTTAGCTGTCATCTTTGATCCCCTCCTTTCCATTCCCCAGAGCTCTTCTTTATGTTCGTAGCTGAGGAAGTAACTCCCTCCCTAAGATAGCTGGTCCTTCCACCTATGGGTTAGCAGACTCTCCATCAATCATCTTCTCAGATGATAATCTGTACTTTTTGATCTCTCCCTATTGTCTTCTTGTTGAAGTCCCTCAAGCCTGAAAAGCAAAATAGAATGCAAACTTAAACTTCTTATTCAATGAAGCTACTTCTTCACCATTCCTCTTCTTTTCATTACAAAATGCTTTGCAAGTCTGCACTATTATCTTTCATTTCCTTAAAACTTGTTTATTTCCTAACGCCTGAAAATGTGGCTGCTGCCTCCACTGTTTAACGGAAACTTCTTTCTTGAAGGTTAATGGTGAGTAACCCACAATGCTGAGAGTCTCTGTGTTATTATCTACCTAAACCCCACATTGAAATATCTGTAATTTTTTAATCTTCTTCTTTTTTAAAACGACTTTTTAAACTCTAAACTAAAAAACCACACAAACTGTACAGACTACATAAATATACAGTTTGATGGATTGCTTTCCAGGATTAGCAATTAAATAGTGCTGGCATCCTGGTCATGGGCCCTGACCCTTCCAATTCTTATCCCAGCCTCCTAAAAGCAACCACTACCCTGACTTCTATGTCAATTACTCCCCTGTTTTTCCCTGTTCTTGTACCACTGATATGCATCCATAAATACTTAGTTTTGTCTGTTTTTGAATTTTATATAAATGCAACTGCACAGTACATACATTTTTAGATCTGGCCTCTTTCATTCAGTATTATAATCAGGAGATTATCTGTTTTCTTGTAGTCAGGTGTAGCCCATTCATTTTTATTGTTCTTATAGTGCTCCACCTTATATCTCACAATTTATTTATACATTCTACTGCTGATGGTCATTTGGGTTGTTTTCAGATGGAAGTAGTATGAGTAGCATTGCTATGATCAGTCTTGTATATATCTTGTGATACGTGGGCACCCACATTTCTTTTGGGGATATGCCTAAGAGTTAAATTACTGAGTAATAGATTGCATGCATCTACCACTTCAGTAAACAATGTCAAACTGTTCTTCAGTATGTTTGTTCTAATTTATACTCCCACGAGCAATACATAAATCCCCAGTTCTAAATCCTCACCAAAACTTGGCATAGTCTGTTTCTTATATTTTAGTAAAATATAGTAAAAAAGTAGATACAGGTTTTTAATTTACTTCCCATTACTAACTGGGAATCTTTCACACATTTTTGGACATTTGGATAATGCTTTTTATGAAGGACCCTTCTAAGTCTTTGCCTGCATTGCTTTTCCTATTTCTTATCTGCTCGTAGTAGTTTTTTATATAGTCTGCATCACAGTGGCAGTTACATGTGGTGCCAACATCTTCTCTTCTCTGTCTTGTCTTTTCCCTTTCCTAATGGTTAATTTTTAAAAATTTTTTTCCTAATGGTTAATTTTTTAAAAGACTTTTTATTTATTTTTTTGCCAAAGAGAGCAAGAGTGAGAGAGAGAGTATGTGTGTGAACACAGTGTACAAGCAAGGGAATGGCAGGCAGAGGGAGAAGCAGGCTCCCTGATGAGCAGGGAGCCAGATGTGGGACTTGATCTCAGGACCCTGGGATCATGACCTGAGCCAATGGCAGATGCTTAGCTGATTGAGCCACCCAGGTATCCCCTTAATGGTTATTTTTGAAGAACAGAATTTTTATTCCTAATGACATTGCTCCATCTTTCCCCTAATGGCTAGTCTTTTCAATCTCCTCATCCTAATTCTGGAAGTCCTTTTTTTTCAATGTCTCTGGGACACTGCATTTTCTCAATTCTCTTCTCCATTGCATGGACCTGCCTCAGTTTCCCTTATGGCTCTATCCCCACCCAAGGCCTGCCCTCTGCCTCTAAAATCACTAGTTCCTCATTTCCCAACATGCTCTTGCTGCTGAGGTAATGGTATCATCATCTATCTAAGCACTTAAAGCATGAGGGTCTTCTTAGGTTCCTCCTTCCTCATGTTCACCTACTTTGCAATGTTGGTTTGAACACTACACTTTCAATTCTCATCTTCTCTTTCTTCCATTTCCTCTGGAGGACCTCACATTTAGCTCCTTACTATGCCTCCAGTGGAGGGCTGAGTTAGCCTCCTTGCTGGTGTCTGTCCATCCAGTCTCTTCCCTCTTATTCAACCACTCTATTCTCATTGGGTCATTTCACCTTGGGCACAGGCTTTCAACAACAGTCACCTGAATTATTATCTTGTTCCTCTTATTGCCCTGAAATATCTTTGAAGGCAAGGACTAAATAGTTTCTTGATCATCTTTGAGAAAGACTTACCAGTTCTACCACCTAACATGGACCCTGATGTTCTCGGTGCTTCATAAGTAACCTAAGTTGATTGACCTGAGGACTAAGCAATGCAATAGCGTGGATGACTAAAGGCTAACATGTTTGGCTTCTGCTCTAAGTGCCAGGGAGGCAAGAAGTGGGTGAAAAGTTCTCACCCTGACTTTTGCAATGGATCCAAGAAAATTCTCGACTCAATTTTATCCTTCAAAACTTTGTGATTCTGGATTACATTTCATGAGGATATTTTTCCTCTGTTCTGAGAAACTGAGAAGCACCAGGACAACTCATTTATGTTGCTCACTTTGTCAAAAAACTTCAATGAACAACTCCCTATAGGCTGGCATTCACGCTTCTTAGCATTTGACGCCAGTCTACTCTATCAGCTTGATCTCCTAGTTAGCATTCCTAATACCAGATCAGATATCTGACCATGTCCCCTCTGTGATTCTGTGCTTTCTTGGTCTGTGATTAAGCTGTCATATCTACCTACAAAGTTTTCATGCACCATCTCACTATGTCCAAGTCTTGCATCTCCTTCAAATCCCAGTTCAAATGCTAACCTTTTTCTTGAAGTTTCATTTAAGTCTCCAGTTAGCAGCATATGTTCTGTCTCTGAATGGCCAGCATTTAATTTTCACTTCCAACCCCACCAATAATCTTCCTTTATGCTGAATATTGTGGTATCCCTTGTTCTCTTAGTCTACAAACCTATGCCTTAGACGCCTTTGTGTTCCTCACAGCCCTGTTGATGCTTCCCACACAGCAGATGTTCAGTTGGTATTTGTTGCATGATCAAGATGTTGATTGAGGACATGTTATGAGCAAAGCTTAGTGGTAAGCAATGTAGAAAAAACACAAACAAATATAATTCCATTTCTGCTCAAAAAATTTATGATCTAATAAGCATTTACCTAAATACTAACATAGAAAATACTAGTTTGTTATACATTGCATAGACAAGTTTCAAAATACTGTAATTTAAGTCTCAAAGCCAGTCTTTTTTAACTTGGAAAACATATAGACCCTGAGAAAGGAAAGAAAATAATTGCACCTCATCAGCATTTACTTGAATTATTCTTACGAGAAGTTACTTAAATAAGAACAAGTTTAAAGCTTATATGTGTAGCTCTTGATAACTTATAAAATCAAAACTCATTTCTAACTTGTAATCAAGAAAAATTATTCTTTATTGCATTAAGTCACACAGACCACAAACTGCCTTTAACCAGCCAGGAGAAGCTTCATAGAGAGTGATCCTGGCTCAGGGAGACCTTTGATTCTCAGGTCTCACTGCAAAGACTTATGCCCACTATGTGCTAGTTGGGAACATTCATTCTTGAGAGCTAGAGTTTCAGGCTGGGGTACAGCAGAATTTGCACCTTGAATTGCTACAGTGAATGAAAAAGAGACATGGTAGAGGCAGCCAAGTAGAGGAGACCCTCAAGAATAAGAATTCTAGAATTTCCAAGTGTTGAAAAGGCTGAAATGGTTTTCAGGAAGCATGTGTAAAGAACCCCTCAAGAAGAATGGTCTTGGGGAATATTTATTTTGAGTCTTTGCTCTGTGCTGGGCTTTCTTCTAAACCTTTGTCATTCATTCCACATTTAATCGTCACAATAGAGAGAGGCACTATCATTAGCCCAGTTTTACTGATCAGCAAATGAGCACCAAGGAAACTCTGTAATTCATCTAAAGTCACAAAGCTGGCTAGTGAGAGAGCCTGAATTGCACACAGGTGTGCCTGATACCAGAATCTGAGCCTATGACTGAAAAACAGGGACAGCCCTTGGCTGGCCTTCTGGTCTCTTGGCCCCATGCATTTATTTTCTTTTGTTTAGAAAGGCATATAGGAAATGTTACCAGGGAAGTAAACTCCAGTCACGTAAGAGTCAGCATCAAGCATGCCTATGTTCTTCGGGACAACATAGGGAAGAGGAGGGAGGAGAGCCAGGTTGGAGTGTATTTTAGAGGGAGACTAGTTTAAGTCATACTCAAGGGTCTAAATCTCAGAAGGACCTCCTGAGGGTTCTCTCAGAACTTTTGGTTTCAGCTCCAAATTTCTTCTAAGCTTGTATTTTGTGCCTAATCTTGTACTTAGTGGTGGTTTGATTCAGAATTTTTGAGCCACACCAGAGGTTGTTATAGCTCTGATGATCTGAGCATGGTATCATGGATGAGCAGTGTGTGCCGAATGTATAAGAGAAAGACCTGGGGTTTGATAAGCTGGTGTTTACCACAATCATTTAGGGAGCATGGAGGAAGCTCTCTCCCCATGAGCTGGTGCTAATACTGATCTGTACATTCATACTGAGAACAATTTTGATGAATTAGTAATATGCATTTATATGTCTCTCAAAAGAATGTATTTAGAGTCCACTGGTGTATAATATCATATGCAGATTTCATGTCAATAGTAGGTATGGTCTCTCCTCCTCCCTCTGGTTGATGATGGTGCAGCTGAGGAAACATGAAGAAGATTTAAGTTTGCAGACCAACATAAACAACTCAAATTAAGAATGGCTCCAACCAGGGGCACCTGAGTGGCTCAGTCAAGCGTCTACCTTCTGCTCAGGTCACAATCCTAGGACCCTGAGATGGAGCTCCCTGTCAAGCTTTTTTCTTTCTAACCCTCAGCAGCTCCCCCTGCTTGTACTCTTTTTTTTTTTTTTTTTTTTACTAAATTTTTTTTTTTCCAGTGTTCCAAGATTCATTCCCCATTCCCCACACCCAGTGCTCCACGCTTTAGGTGTCCCCAGTACTGCTCTCTCTTTCAAATAAATAAAGTCTTTTTTAAAAAAAAACTAATGAATCATTGAACATTACATCAAAAATTAATGAGGTACTATATGTTGGCTAATTGAACATAATAATAAAAAAAATGGCACTAACCACTCCTAAAAGGTAAGGACTGGTTACATAATATATAAAGGAATTAGGCAGAGGAACATTGGTATTCTTCCTATCCTTCTTCTAAATCTTTTCCTTGTGTCCATAAAGCCAGATTGGAAGCTAGAAACTTGATTAAAATACTCTTTCCTTTTAGATTTTTCAGTTCACCCAGAATGTATTCAGGGCCTAATACCTAAGTATTCTAGGGGACCCCAAAAGATTAAGAGATCAATAAACTTTGTCCTTGTAGATAGGGACTGTGTTGGAGTCACCGTCGCCCATCACCTAGGGCAGTGTCTAACACATAGCAGCTGTTTAATAAATGTTGGTTAATAAATGAAAGCATGATAATGGAGGGACTTCAAAAGCTTGATGAATGTAGTGTGGTAGTCAAGTACTGGAGGAGAGAATGGGGAAAAGCTTGGTAGCATTTGCCAGAAGCTTCTGATGCCTACTAATAATGCTTGCCTAACATAGATTCAAATCAGATGACTGGGCTCCACCAGAGGCCTCATGTGGCTGCCTCTTTTTGGAACAGGTGTCATCCCACTCTCTGATTTCAGCAGGAAAGCAGAAGGAAAGAAAATGATATTTTGCCCGAGGCCATTTTTAGATGATGAGAGAATAGATTCATTCCTGCCTGTCACTGCAGCTTGTTCAATTTGAGTGAGCAAGATTCAAGAATGTGCAAGCCATTAATGTAAAAAAAAAAGTCAATGTGACTTGTTCTGATGAGAACTCCTCAGTAATAGTTTGAAAATGTAGTTTGGGTAAGCTCAAATTTGGTTTGCATTACCATTACTGGTTTGGGACATTTTGTTGTCCATTTGAACCTAGTTATCTTACTTTGTACCTCAAGAAAATCCTGAGAAGTCTACAGTTGTCAAAGACTTAGAAAGTAAATATCTCACCCCCACGAAAAAGGAGTTTGGAATATAAAATAAGATATGACAAGGTATTTTTTTCCTCCTTGAGATGCACAAGTAAATTTGCTTTGGTATTTATAGATTTCATAACCTGTGATTCATGTTCAAAGAAAGCAGCAGCCCGCCAGGGATTTGCTCACAGGAAAAGTGCAGTTATTATATTAACTCAATTAGCTCTGCATTAGAATCTGTTCTCCATGTGGAAGAAACTGAACAATAGCAAATAAACTCACTGTAATTTGAGGTCCTGAGCAGCATCTTTGGTTTCAAAATGACTCACAGAAATATAATGAACAACCCAAAGCTCACAAATTAGGACAAAAAATATTTTTCCATAATTCTTCCAATATGGTGATATAACAAAATTGTAGTGACCATAGAAATAATGATTAATTTAAGATGTTTGTGACCTAGAACAAAGGGTGACATGTTCCACAATTCTTGAGTCAATTGACAATTGCAAAAATTGCCAAGTGAAAGTGAAGATTTCAAATCATCATTAAATGTTACTGAATTATTTTTCCTATTTACTCATTTCCCTCAGAATTTATTGGTAACATTTGTATACCTATACTTACATTTACTAATGGAAAATAAATCAATTTGGCAATGATAATGACTCATCCTTTGCATATATAAGCAATGTGTATATATGTATATATGTATGTATTAGTATATACATGCAGATATGCATACATATATACACACATGTATGTTCAGTTTATATACATATATGTATGTGTGTGCATTCCCCTTATCATACCCCTGTTTGACACTATGAGGACAAATTGTCCTGCAGAATTTTCTGATAAAGTGAGTATAGGCATGCTCTGATGCAGCTCAGTCCAAGACCATGACAAGAAAGAAGTGATCACCTTTTATCCTCATAAAAATATCCACTATAAAATGTACTTATTTGATGACAATGATAATTGCTATAGGTTGAATTGTATTTCCCCCACCAGATATGTTGAAGTCCCAATCCCTGGTACCCATGAATTTGACCTTTTTGGAAATAGGATCATTGCAGATGTAATTAGTTAGATGAGGTCATACTAGTAGAATAGGGTGGGTCCTGAATCCAATTTGACAGCTGTCCTCGTAAGAAGAGAAGAAACACAGACACACAGGGAAGATGGCCATTTGGAGATGGAGGCAGAGACTAGTGTTATGTTGCCCCAAACCAAGGAATGCCTGGAGGTACCAGATGCTGGAAGAGGCAAAGAAGGATCTCCCCACAGAGGATTTAGAAGGAGTATGTCTCTACTAACAGTTTAATCTCAGACTTCTAGCCTCCAGAATTTTGAGAGAAAAAAATTTTATTGTTTTAAGCCACCAAGATTAGGGTATTTTGTTAGAGCAGTCCTAGGAAGCTAATACAATGATTATAGTAATACTATGAATAACAAGAACAGTGTCCCATATGGTGAGTGTTTTTCTACATGCTGGTGACAATTCCAAGTGCTTCATATATATCGACTTACAGTAGTTACCACTTATTCTTATGGTCTATGGTAGTTACTACTTACTACTTTGCATTTCACAGATGAGGAAGCAGGCATACAAAGCAAAGGAAAGCCTTATTGAAATGTGCAAAGGGGAAATTTCTTTTCAGGTAAATAAAAGAAACCATACAAGGATCTTTCAAGATTAGCCATCTTTCTAGCACAGGCTCCTGGACAAGGTGTGGGATAGGGTGTCAGGAAAGGCTGCATCTGGCTTTGATTTTGCTACAAACTGTCCTGTGGTGTTTCTTAGGTATCCATTTCCTTATCTGTAGCATGAAGGAGATTGAATGCTCTCAGAGGTGCCTCCTAACCTGAAGACTCTAGGATCCCACTGGAAGCCTGTGATCCAAGAAATGAAATGATGGTGACATGCTAGGGGTGAGGGGTACCGAAGGCAAGCCTAGACATTCCACAAGACTGGTTGTGCAAATTCTCAAGATGCAAGGCTCTGGTTTTCCATGCAGGCCTGTGAGTGAGTACCCAGATGAGGCTCTGCTCATTTATCTCCAAGGCCTGAGGGATCAATAGGACACCGATGCTGGGGACCATAACTAGCCAGTGTATGTGCTCATCCTTCCTTAACCATCCAGGCCTTTGAGAAGCAGCTCCTCTGCTTGCTGGGCGTGAATATGCAACCTCAAGGAGCAGGGATTTTTCCAGGGAGGCTACAGGCACAGAAGCCCAGTGTGGGCATGTCTGCCAAGTTTGATTCCCAAGTGGAAGACTTGAAAACAATGGCAGTTCAATCTCTTCATGTATTTCTCACCTATACCATTACATGACTCCAGGTCCACTAAGTCCTGACAGATGAAGTTCTAGCGAGCCACAGCCACAGCTCCCACTAATGCCCATTTGATCTCCCAGACAAACTATAGTACCAGACAAATTATCCTAAAATGCTCCTGCAAATGCCTCCTGCCATCCACTCAGCAGCAGATCAACCTTACCGAAGTTTTAGAGTTCTAATACCATCTGTCTTGTGCTCTGACCCTGCACAAAGTTAGAGTACATGAAACCAGAGTTTTAAAGGAGATGAAACCAGTCAGGTAAGAAGTATGTTGGGATATAAGCAATACATACATGGGTAGAATACAGCTGCAAAACTTGCATATTGAATTCATCTTATCTACTTTATAAGGTAACATTTTTATTAACATATAATTATTATTTGCTTCAGGGGTCAGGTCTGTGAATCATCAGTCTTACACAACCCATAGCACTTACCATAGCACATAGCACCCTCCCCAATGTCCATAATCCAGCCACCCTCTCCCACCCCCACCACCCTCCAGCAACCCTCAGTTTGTTTCATGAGATTAAGAGTCTCTTATGGTTTGTCACCCTCCCTGGTCCCATCCTGCTTCTTTTTTTTTCCTTCCTACCCCTCAAGACTCCCCAGCCCTGCCTCTCAAATTTCTCATATCAGAGAGATCATATGATAATTGTCTTTCTCCGATTGACTTTTTGCTCAGCATAACATCCTCCAGTTCTATCCACATTGTTGCAAATGGCAGGATTTCATTCTTTTGATGGCTGCATAGTATTCCATTGTGATATATATGTATGTCAATTGTGATATATATGTATATCATATATATATATATATATATATATATATATATATATATATCCCACATCTTCTTTATTCATTCATCTGTTGATGTACATCTAGGTTCTTTCCATAGTTTGGTTATTGTGGACATTTCTGCTATAAACATTTGGGTGCATGTGTCCCTTTGGATCACTCATTTGTATCTTTAGGGTAAATACCCAGTAGTGTGGGTTGTAGGGTAGCTCTATTTTCAACTTTTTGAGGAATCTCCATACTGTTTTCCAGAGGCTACACCAGCTTGCATTCCCAGCTTGCATTTCCACCGACATGCAGGAGGGTTCCCCTTTCCCCACATCCTCACCAACATCTGTCGTTTGCTGAATTGTTAATTTTCACCATTCTGACCAGTGTGAGGTGGTATCTCACCATGGTTTTGATTTGTATTTCCCTGATGCTGAGGGATGTTGAGTACTTTTTCATGTGTCTGTTGGCCATTTGGATGTCTTCTTTGGAGAAATGTCTGTTCGTGTTTCTGCCCATTTCTTGGTTGGATTATTTGTTCTTTGTGTGTTGAGTTTGATAAGTTCTTTATAGATTTTGGATTCTAGCCATTTATCTGATATGTCATTTGCAAATATCTTCTCCCATTCTGTTGGTTGTCTTTTGGTTTTGTTGACTGTTTCCTTTGATGTACAAAAGATTTGATTTGATGAGGTCCCAATAATTCATTTTTGCCCTTGCTTCCCTTGCCTTTGGGGATATTTCTAGGAAGAAGTTACTGTGGCTGAGGTTGAAGAGGTTGCTGCCTGTGTTGCTGCCTTGACTGTGTTGCTGCCTGGCTGCCATCAAGAATTGTGATGAATTCCTGTCTCATATTGAAGTCTTTTGTCCACTCTGAGTCTATTTTTGTGTGTGGTGTAAGGAAATGGTCCAGTTTCATTCTTCTGCATATGGCTGTCCAATTTTCCCAGTACCATTTGTTGAAGAGACTGTCTTTTTTTCATTAGACGTCTTTCCTGCTTTGTCGAAGATGGTTGACCACAGAATTGAGTGTCCATTTCTGGGCTCTCTGTTCTGTTCCATTGATCTATGTGTCTGTTTTTGTGCCAGTACCATACTGTCTTGATGATAGCAGCTTTGTAATAGAGCTTGAAGTCTGGAACTGTGATGCCACCAACTTTGGTTTTCTTTTTCAACATTCCTCTAACTGTTCAGGTTCTTTTCTGGTTCCATATAAATTTTAGGATTATTTGTTCCTTTTCTTTGAATAAAATTGATGGTATTTTAATAGGGAATGCATTAAATGTGTAGATTGCTTAGGTAGCTAGACATATTCACCATATTTGTTCTTCCAATCCATGAGCATGAGACAGTTTTTCATTTCTTTGTGTCTTCCTCAATTTCTTTCACGAATACTTTATAGTTTTCTGAATACATATTCTTTGCCTCTTTGGTTAGGTTTATTCCTAGGTATCTTATGGTTTTGGGTGCAATTGTAAATGAGATCTACTCCTTAATATCTCTTTCTTCTGTCTTGTGGTTGGTGTGTAGAAATGCAACTGATTTCTGTGTATTAATTTTATATCCTGACACTTTACTGAATTCCTGTATGAGGTCTAACAGTTTTGGAGTGGATTCTTTTGGGTTTCCACATAAAGAATCACATCATCTGCAAAGAATGATAGTTTGACTTCTTCTTTGCTAATTCAGATGTGTTTTATTTCTTTTTGTTGTCTGATTGCTGAGGCTAGGACTTCTGGTACCATGCTGAATAGCAGTGGTGATACTGGACAGCCCTGCTGTGACCTGACCTTAGGGGAAAAGCTCTCAGTATTACCCCATTGAGAATGATATTCACTGTGGGTTTTTTATAGATAGCTTTTATGATATTGAGGTATGTATCCCCATCCCTACACAGTGAAGAGTTTTGATCAACAAGGATGCTATACTTTGTCAAATGCTTTTTCAGCATCCATTGAGAGTATCATATGGTTCTTGTTCTTTCTTTTATTAATGTACTGTATAACATTGATTGGATTGTGGATGTTGAACCAACCTTGCAGCCCAAGAATAAATCCCATTGGTCATGGTGAATAATCCTTTTAGTGTACTTTTGGGTCATATTGGCTAGTATTTTGGTGAGAATTTGTGCATCTGTGTTCATCAAGGATATTGGTCTTGACTCTCCTTTTTAGATGGGGTCTTTTTCTGGTTTGGGATCAAGGCAATGCTGGCTTCATAAAATGAGTTTGGAAGTTTTCCTTCCATTTCTAATTTTGGGGACAATTTCAGAAGAATAGGTATTAATTCTTCTTTAAATGTTTGGTAGAATTCCCCTGGGAAGCCATCTGGCCCTGGGCTCTTGTTTGTTGGGAGATTTTTGATGACTGTTTCAATCTCCTTACTGGTTATGGATTTGTTCAGGTTTTCTATTTCTTCCTGGTTCAGTTTTGGTAGTTTATATATCTCTAGGAATGCATCCATTTCTTCCAGATTGTCAAATTTACTGGTGTATAGGTGGTCAAAATATGTTCTTATAATTGTTCGTATTTCTTTGGTGTTGGTTGTGATCTCTCACATTCATGATTTTATTAATTTGGGTCTTTTCTCTTTTCTTTTTGATAAGTCTGTCCAGGGGTTTATCAATCTTCTTAACTCTTTCAAAGAATGAGCTCCTTGTTTCATTGATTTGTTCTGCTGTTCTTTTGTTTTCTATTTCATCAGTTTCTGCTCTGATCTTTCTTATTTCTCGTCTCCTGCTGGGTTTAGACTTTCTTCACTGTTCTTTCTCCAGCTCCTTTAGGTGTAGGGTTAGGTTGTGTACTTGAGACCTTTCTTGTTTCTTGAGAAAGGCCTGTATTGCTATATACTTTCCTCTCAGTACCGTCTTTGTTATGTCCCAAAGATTTGAACAGTTGTGTTTTCATTTTCATTTGTTTCCATAAATTTTTTTTAAATTCTTCTTTAACTTCCTGGTTGACCCATTCATTCTTTAGTAGGATACTCTTTAGCCTCTCTATATTTGGGTTCTTTCCAACTTTCCTATTGTAGTTAAGTACTAGTTTCACGGCATTATGGTCTGAAAATATGCAGGGAATGATCCTAATATTTTGGTATCAGTTGAGACCTGATTTGTACCCAGGGTGTGTTATATTCTGGAGAATGTTCCATGTGCACTAGATTAGAGTGTGCATTCTGTTGCCTTGGGATGCAATGTTCTGAATATATCTGTGATGTCCTTCTGGTTCAGTGTGTCACTTAAGCCTTTATATCCTTGTTGATCTTTTGCTTAGATGATCTGCTTGTTTCAGTGAGGGGGGTGTTAAAGTCCTCTACTATTATTGTATTATGTCAATGTGTTTCTTTGATTCGATTATTAATTGGTTTATAATTGGCTGCTCCCATATTAGGGGCATAGACACTTAAAATTGTTAGATCTTCTTGTTGGACAGATCCTTTAAGTATGATATATTATATCATCTCTTATTATAGTCTTTGGCTTAAAATACAATTTATCTAATATAAGGATTGACACCACAGCTTTCTTTTGGTGTCCATTAGCATGGTAAATGGTTTCCCACACCCTCACTTTAAATCTGGAGGTGTCTTTGGGTCTAAAATAAGTTTCTTGTAGGGGCACCTGAGTGGCTCAGTTGGTTAAGCGACTGCCTTCAGCTCAGGTCATGATCCCGGAGACGCAGGATCGAGTCCCACATCGGGCTCCCTGCTTGGCAGGAAGCCTGTTTCTCCCTCTCTCACTCCCCCTGCTTGTGTTCCCTCTCTCGCTGTGTTTCTCTCTGTCAAATAAATAAAATCTTTAAAAAAAAATAATAAATAAAATGAGTTTCTTGGAGACAGCATATTGCTGGATCTTGTTATTTTCTTTTTTATCCATTCTGATACCCTGTGTCTTTTTATTGGAGCATTTAGCCCATTTACATTCAGGGTAACTATTGAAAGATATGAATTGAGTGCCATCGTATTGTCTGTAAGGTGACTGTTACTGAATATTGTCTCTGTTTCTTTCTGGTCTGTTACTTTTAAGCTCTCTCTTTGCTTAGAGGAGTCCTTTCATTATTTCCTGTAGGACTGGTTTGCTGTTTGCAAATTCTTTTACCTTTTGTTTTTCCTAGAAGCTTTTTATCTCTCCTTCTATTTTCAATCACAGCCTAGGTGGATATAGTATTTTTAGCTGCATAATTTTCTCATTTAGTGCTCTGAATACATCATGCCAGCAGGGTCTCTGTGGATAGGTGTACTGCCAATCTAATATTTCTGCCATTGTATGTTACAGACCCCTTCTCCTGAGCTGCTTTCAATATTTTCTCTTTGTCACTGACACTTGTAAGTTTTACTGTTAGATGATGGGGTGTGGACCTATTTTTATTGATTTCTCTGTGACTCCTGGATTTTGATGCTTGTTCCCTTCACCAAATTAGGAAAATTCTCTGCTATAATTTGCTCCAATATACCTTCTCCCTACCTCTCTCTTTCTTCTTCTCCTGGGATCCCAATTATTCTAATATTGTTTTGTCTTATGGTATCACTTATCTCTTGAATTCTCCCCTCATGGTCAAGTAGTTGTTTGTCTCTCTTTTTCTCAGCTTCTTTATTTTCCACCATTTGATCTTCGATGTCACGAATTCTCTCTTTGGTCTCATTTATCCTAGGAGTAAGAGCCTCCATTTTTATTGCACCTCGTTAGTAGCTTTTTTGATTTCAACTTAGTTAGATCTTAGTTCTTTTTTTTTCTCCAGAAAGGGATTTTATTTCTCCAAAAAGGGATTTTATTTCTCCAGAAAGGAATTCTCTAATATCTTCCATGCTTTTTTTGAGTCCAGCTAGCACCTTGATAATGATCATTCTGAACTCTAGTTCTGACATATTACTAATATCCCTTTTGATTAGGTCCTAGATGTTGGTACTGCCTCTTGTTCTTTTTTTTTTTTTTTTGAGGTGAGTTTTTCTGCCTTGTCATTTTATCCAGATAAGAATAGATGAATGAGAGAACAAAATACTAAAAGTGTAGCAATGACCTCAGAAGAATATACACTAACCAAATCAGAAGAGACCCAAAACCTGCAGGAAAGGAAAGGGAAAATAAATCTGTATCTATATCTACCTATAACTATCTGTCTCTCTATAAACATATGATTATATTGGTGACTAGAACAGAGCCACGCACTTGATTTTGGGTGTATTGTATTAGAAGGAACTGCCTCCCAAAATTTTAAGAAAGAAAAACTAATATGTATACAAAAATAAAGGTACACATGATGAAGGGATGGAATATGACTGTAAAGATGAAAATTAAAAAGATTTTTTAAAAGGAATTGATAAGAAGTTGGTGGAAAAAAGAAAAAAGAAAAAAAGAGGAAAGAATGTGATGAGGCTGGAGACCAGAACAAAGCCATGCACTAAAATTAGGGTATGTTTGATCTATTAGAAGAAACTGTATCCCAAAATTTTAAAGGAAGAAATACTTATATGTATACCAAAAATAAGCTTAAATACAATGAATGGACAGAATATGACTATAACAATGAAAATTTAAAAATATTTTTAAAAAGGTATTGATGAGGTAAAATAGTTTAAAAAACATTAAAATAGGAAAGAGAAAGAATTTTAAAAATAGAATAAGAAAAAACTAAAATTTAAAAAAATTAACTTTGAAAGACTTAAGAATCTTGGGGGGAAAGTCATGAATTTTCCATGGTTCATTCCCCTAGCTCTGGAGTTCTGATCAGTGAACTTGCTGTTGGCTGGATATCCTCAGTGATCTTCTGGGGAAGGGGCCTGTCAAATGTCTTTGCCTGAGGCAGAACTGCCCCACCCTTGCCAGGAGCCAGGATAAGCAATCTGCTCAGGTTAGCTCTTGGTAGCTTTTGTTCCCTGGACGCTTTCTGTACAGCTTTGGAGGATGGGAATGAAGATGGTGGCCTCCCAGTCCCTGGCCCAGGGAAGCTGAGAGCTCAGATTCTACTCCTCAGTGCACCCTCAGAGAAAGTCATTCAAACATGCCTGTTTCCCTGGTCTCCAGCCCCTCTTTGAGCTTACCCAGCCTGTGACAGTGCTTTTGTATCTCTGGCACTTGGCTCCATTTGGAGTCTCCAAATCCAGAGGATTCCTGCAGTGTGCTCCCGCACCACCCCTTCTGGTGGAGGAAGGAGGGGGTCTCCCTGGATCGACCACCTGAGGGCTCTCTGCTCGAAGAGCAGTGGTCTGACTGCACCTCAGATGACAGTTTAAGGTAAGCCCGAACTGAGAGTCCACTCCTCGGGTCTGTCTCTGCAGTCAGCTTACCCACTCTGACACTTGGGAGCTCTGCCATGCTCAGTCACCCTGGGTCCTTCTGTGACCCCACACGTCCAGAGACCACACTGTCCTACAAGGGCTACACCCTCCACTTAGCTTCTGGGGCAACATCCCTCAGTGGAACGAACTTCTAAAGGTTCTGTTTTTGTGCTGCACTGCTCTACTGCTGGCCAGGAGACAACCCCTCCCTTCCGCAGTCTGTCTTCCCAAATGTGGATTCAGATTCGTTTCTCTGTGTGTCCTACCTTTCAGAAAGTGGTCGCTTTTCTGTTCCTAGAATTGCTGCACTTCTTCCCTTTGATCTCCTATTGATTTTGTAGGCATTTCAACTGGTTTGATAACTATCTAGCTGAACTCCTGGGACCCGAGGATATCTAGATCTCCTACTCCTCCACCATCTTGCTCCTCCTTTAGAAGGTAATTTTAAAGACAACACAGGAAGTCTGAAGTGAGTCTCAGCTGTCAGGCTGCATTGTTCTCCTGCCTGGCTATGTAGAAAAACTACAGTCTGTTCCTATAGATTTTCTCCTTTAGCTTTCCAAGGAGCCTCTACAACAGAATCATGTAGGTTCTAGAATCAGACTGCCTACCTTAAAATCCCAGCTGTACCACTTTCTAGTTCTGGAAACTTGGAAAGTTACTGACCTTCTCTGAGTCTTGGTTTCTACATCTGTAAGATGGAGCATAAAAGCATTATCTTCTTCATGGATGTCATGGGTTGAATTATATCCCTCCAACATTCATATGTTGAAATCCTAACCCCCAGCATCTCAGAACGTGAACTTATTTGGAAATAGGTCATTACTGAGGTGATTAGTTAAGATAAGGTCATACTGGAGGAGAGTGGGCCCCTAATCCAATATGATTAATGACCTTATAAAAAGAACACCATGTGAAAAGAAAAAATATATGCACAGAGGGAAGACAGCATGAAGAGATAGTGGGAAGAAAGGCCATCTGCAAGCCAACAAGAAAGGCCTGGAACAGACCCTTCCCTCACAACCCTCAAGAGGAATCAACCCTGCCAACACCTTGATTTAGGACTTCCATCCTCCATAACTCTGAAATAGTAAATCTTTGTTGTCTAAGCCACTTCGGCTGTGGTACTGTATTCAGGCAGCCCTAGAAAACTAATAAGAGGGGATATTAATGAGGATTAAATGAGCTTCTGCATGCAGAGTGCTGTAAGTGGGTCCTTGTACTACCCGAACAGACCACAGTCAGAACTGCTTGCTGCTTGCTGCCATCTGGGACCTCCCAGAAGTGGAGGAACCGGGGACTCATGCGGGACCTTTCAGGTACAAATCCCACATTTATGCCCCAAGAAGCTTCAGGATATTTTTCCATACTTTCTAGTGTCTATGCCTCCATGACCTAACTCCCCTCCTACAATTTGTTGTGAGTTTAGTTTTACTTAAAAAAAAAAAAAAAGGACTTGTGTTCAGTAAAGAACATTATAATTTTCAGAAAGAAAAAACCATAAAAGCAATCTGCTGTAATTGCTCACTTCTCAGAGGCAGCCAATTTTACCATATTTATTTTCAATTTTTTTGCTGCTTTTCTTTTTGCGCATGTGTGTGTTGTTTTCATTTATTTTTTAATAATTTATTTTATTTTATTTTTTCAGTGTTCCAGGATTCATTGTTTATGCCCCACACCCAGTGCTCCATGGAATATGTGCCCTCCTTAATACCCACCACCAGGCTTACCCATCCCCCACCCCCTCCCTTCCAAAACCCTCAGTTTGTTTCTCAGAGTCCATGGTTTCTCATCCCTTGTCTCCCTCTTTTGCTGTTTTCCAATGCAATTGGCTTTATTCTCTCCATAGGCATAGTGCAGTGCCCTGTTTTGTAGTTAGTCATGTCAGACATATTTTCTAAGCCATTCAAACCCTTCATAAGCACAACTTTTAATAGGTACATAACAGTCCTTATGTAGTTGCAGATGAATCTTATTTTGAGCTTTCATCTATTGTTACTCATTTACTGGGTATCTTTTAACTTCCAAACTACTTTCTTCATGTGCCTGCAGTTAATATTTTGAAAACTGGGGCACCTGGGTGGCTCAGTTGTTGGGTGTCTGCCTTCGGCTCAGGTCATGATCCTGGAGTCCTGGGATCGAGCACCGTATCAGGTTCCCCTCTCCATGGGAGGCCTGCTTCTCCCTCTCTCACTCCCCTGTTTGTGTTCCCTCTCTGGCTGTGTTTCTCTCTGTCAAATAAATAAAATCTTTTGGAAAAAACAAACAAACTGATCTTCTCTTCACAGTTCACCCTCTTGTCTGCATTGACATCTTTCTCTCTCTCCTTCTCTTCATCGCGCTACTCCCAGTCTCAGCTCTGTAAATTTACATTTATAGTATCTTTTCATTAATACCACCTCTAGAGTCAAAGTGGTTTTTTTTCACATTCTGCTTCTTATTTGCTGTCCACAATAACAGCAAATGTTATTCTATAACATTTTATATTCTAATAACAGCAAATGTTATTCTATGTCTCCTGCTTATCTCAGACAATTTTAGAAACTAAAATTCAGAGAAATGATTTGCCCAAGGTCACTTAGCCAGAAGATGCCTCATCCAGTGTCCACATCAGACCACTCTAATGACAGTTCTCCGGGAATCATGTTTTAAAAAGAAATATATGAAGGTTTAGGAAAACCATTGCTTATGTATATAGACTCTACTGAGAGTTTTAAAAATAAGAGAAAACAAACTAAGTGGCACAGAGAAGCTTTAGCAAAGACCTTAAAGGGGCTGCAAGGGGTTATGTGTGGTCTTTCAAACCTCATCAGCAAGTACCATACTGGCCTCAGCATGTAATTCCCCCCACACCATGCTTTGAACTGACCCCCACCATCTTTAAACAAGGTAAATACCAATTTGTTAGTGAGTGTTGGATATTTCTCCTGTGACCTCCAGCTATATTAAGTTCTCTCCCCAGAGAAATGATGCCCTTCATAACCGTCCCCTTAGTCCTGTCTTTCCAGGTTAAAAACACAGCTTTGTTCAATTATGAGGTCAGATTTCCCCTTTGTGCAGGTCTTCCTGGGGCCAGTTGGCTTCTTGAGGAATGTGAAGGCAACCAGATTTCCTGGCACTTCCTCCCTTTCCAGATGGTCTTCCCAAAACATCATCTCTGAATTTTTCATTTCCTTTTGTGAAAGAGAAAAATGAAACATCTTAATCTATGAATGACTACAGATTGAAACTCTACTGCTTGACTTTAATTTTATCAGATTTTCAGGATAGTGTTATTAGAGCACCAACTTATTTCAATAGCTGGAGCACTGCTAATGTATTCTGGTGATGATAGCAGGCAGCTTTAGAGTGCTTGTCATGTGCCAGGCACTGTTCGAAGCTGTTTTATGCTGTCATTTAATCCTCAAAACAACCATGTAAGGTAGTTTCAATTATTGTCCCGTTTTACAGATTGGCAAACTGAGGCACAAGGCTGTTTGGTTTGCCTTAAATTAGACACACAGCAAAAGCCTGGGGGAGAATTTGAAGACAGTCCAGCTCCAGTCTGTGCTCTCACTTGCCACACTGTATTAACCTCTCAGGCACTGTGCCAATCACTTTATGTACTTCATCTTATTTAATCTTCACATGGGATAGGGTATGCTATTACCTCTGTCTTATAGATGAGGAAAATGAAGCTTAATAGTTGCAAGCATTTTGTCCAGACTCCACATTGGTAATCTCAGAGAGAAGGAGCCCATTTGCCTTCTTATTTCTTTGAGATATGAAGACATTGACCCAGTGATAAGCTATTTCAGAGAATGAGCTGAATACTGATCATAGGGTCTTTCTAGAAATGAAATGGTGCAGTTAATAAACACAGTCTAAATAAGGCTGCTTTGCCACTCTGGTATGTGCTGCAGTATTTCTCCTTAGAAAGCGTCTACCACCACCACGCAAAGCTGAACTAGTTACCAGGGAGCTGGGAGCAAGGGGGATTGATGGCCATCTGCAAATGGCTATGAGAGAGAGAGAAACATGTTAGGGATGGACTGCTATTTTCAGATTAGGTGGAAAAACAGAGGTGGTGAGACAACATACAGTCTTTGAACTTGACCTTAGGCAGGAAGTAAAGTTCAGTCTAATCACTCAATAAAAGGCATTCTTCAAAGAGACTCAGCCTTACACAGTTATTTCAACAGGCATCTTGCCCTGGTGGAAAAACAAGCTTGGTTTACAAATCATTTTAAGCTTGCATATTAGTGCCATGAGGAGCTTAATTTGGGAGGTAATGAGACCACCAAAGGAAATGAGAGCCATTAACTGAGACAGCAAAAGCGTGGAGCTGTTGGTTAAGGAAAATGGTTTTTGTGAGCTCTGGGATGGGGGGGCCAAAGGCATGGATGAAGAGAACAGGAGGGAGTGGTGGTCCTGAGCTGGAAGCAGGAAAACAAGAGATTCTTTTTTTTTTTCAGTGTTCCAAGATTCATTGTTTACACCCCCACACCCAGTGCTTCATGTTTACACCCCCACCACCAGGCTCGCCCATCCCCCCACTCCCTACTCTCCAAGACCCTCAGTTTGTTTCTGAGTCCAAAGTCTCTTACGTTTCATCTCCCTCCCTGATTTACCCCACTTCCCATTTCCTTTCCTTCTCCTACCATCCTCTATATTACTCCTTATGCTCCACAAGTAAGTGAAACCATGTGATACTTGACTTTTTCTGCTTGGCTTATTTCACTCAGCATAATCTCTTCCAATCTGGTCCATGTTGATACAAAACTTGGGTATTCATCCTTTCTGATGGAGGCGTAGTATTCCATTGTATATATGTACCACATCTTCTTTATACATTCATCTGTTGATGGGCACCTTGCCTCTTTCCACAGTTTGGCAATTGTGGCCATTGCTGCAATGAACATTGAGGTACATATGGCCCTTCTTTTCACAGCATCTGTATCTTTGGGGTAAATACCCAATAGTGCAATTGCAGGATCATAGGGTAGCTCTATTTTTAATTTTTTTAAGGAATCTCCACACTGTTTTCCAAAGTGGCTGTACCAGCTTGCATTCCCACCAACAGTGTAAGAGGGTTCCCCTTTCTCCACAGCCTCTCCAACACTTGTTGTTTCCTGTCTTGTTAATTTTGACCATTCCAACTGGTATAAGGTGGTATCTCAGTGTGGTTTTGATTTGAATTTCCCTGATAGCTAGTGATGATGAAGATTTTTTTCATGTGTCTGTTAGCCATTAGAAAACAGGAGATTCTTAAGAGCGTAGAGGAAATCTTTTTTAAAACACAACTTTACAAAAAGAGGATGTAGGTTATTTTTCAGTTAGTATCAGGAGGGTAAACATGTGGCCACAGTTTGTCAGTCACAGCTGGAAACACATTTGCTCAGAAGCACATATCCTTTGAGTCTTTTATTGCACTTGTGGGGGTATTGTTGAAAATAAGCTAGATTTCTCTATGAGCTCATTGACATGCACTGGGGCTCTATCCATCCTAATTGGACAAGCAGTCTGCTTGGACTTCAGTCCTGTAATTTCTTTTCTTTAAGATTTCCTCCCAAGTCATCCCAGTCAGTCACACTTCCCACTCCAAGGAAGCAGGAACCATTCTTAACAAGAAATAACCTTAAACATTTCGGAACTGATTCGAGTCCCATTCCTCACACATGGTTATTTGCTCCATCCCAGCAGTCTGTCACAGGAACTCGGGCTGCCAGGGAGTCTACCTGGGAATACTCATTGGACACTGACAGAAACCAAAGACAATGCCATACATCATTATTTAGGTGAACTCAGATCTTTGTGCTTTGTAAGGAGTAACCAATAACAAAAATAGTATTTTTCTGATCATGTATAGGTTACACAGTGAGTCATCTGGAATCCCATCTAAAGTGTTTGCTGGTATTTCAGCTGACCCGTTGCTTCCACTCTTACGGAGTCTGGTGAGTTGCTTTGCAAATGGAATTGAATGATGACCACAGAGTGAGAAAGCCAGAAATGTGATTAACAGCCCCTCAGGAATGCACTACTCACTCAAGCTGCAAGATTTCAGATTTTGATTTTCAGAAACATGTAATGTGTTCAGGATTACAAGTCAGAAAGTCAAGTCTCATGGAGTCATAATACCTGAAGGGACTGTGTGAGGTCCTTTTGTGTCTGTCCTTAACTTGGAAGATGACCTTTGAAATACCCAAGGAGACAGCTTCCTGCATTTCACAAACTTCACTCTTTCTATTGAGAAATAAGAGACAATTCTCCTTGTCCTTTCTCCTGGTTTTCATATTTTCTCCTGAATTTTGCAGTTATTTTCTTGACTGTATCCCCCATCTTTATCTTTTAGTCAATGTTTAAAACAACTTTTCCTTAAAAATTTGCCATTGTCCTCTATACACATTACAAAGATTAATATTTATTAATCTATTCATTTTGGGTCCCATCCCTGGATCCTGCAAATTTCAAAGATGGCTTCACATCATTGACTCCTATTCAAACCACAGCTGTTTCCTATTATTCTTTTACTTTGTAGTTTGTAGTTTGGGGAGCTGACTTAGGTTTACAATTGACATTTTCTCCATTTCTCAATCCAACTTTTTTTCTGATTGTTTTATGGTCACACACTCCAGATTGTGAGATACCTAGATGATTCATACAGGGATTCACAAACTCGGGATGTAACTGCTAGAAACAACACTTCTCCAAGGATATTCCTCTGCCCCTTGAAGCATAACATAAGTCCCAATATTGTTATATTTGCACAAAATAGTTGGCCTGTGAAGTATCATAATACAAGTAAAATAAAATTTAAAAACAGCCTAAAGGAACATAAAGGAATATGAGAATCCTCAATCTCCAGGTTCACTGTGAAATCCAGCTGTTATTCCATTATATTCCAGCGGTTGATCTACAAAAAAGAATAATCCTACAGAAAAGAAACAAGAAATAAAAAAACATTTTCCTCTCAGTTGCTTGTGTGTTTCAGAAGTAATAAGAGCCACTGTTTGAGAACTTCCTACATGCTATGCATTGCACTCACTGCTTTACATACATTAACTTACTAAATGGTAATAGGCTCAGATTCCAGGCATTTCATCTTTTTCTACCAGGGCGATAACTAGGTTGAACAACTTGCCTATGGTGGCACAGTCATTAGGCAAGATCAGCTTTGGTTGTGCTTGACTCCAGCGTTCATGCACTTAACCACTGGTTCAGTCCTTTTGAGGGCTGTGAAATCTTGTATCATGATTAGAAAACAAAAAGCTGACTTGCTCCCAATGGAAAAAAAGAAAGTGAAACTGACCTGAGCAGATGTCCCATGGATTCTTAACAGTTCAGTGGGCATCCTGCTCCTTGCCTACCACGATGCCAGCCTGGTGAAGCCAGGGACAAGCCCACCATGTAGGGAGTCACATCATATGATCGTTTCCCACCCCACACAGGCCCTGCGCTGTCATTATCAAAGGCACAGACCCCACCTGCTTTATTGTCTTCCTTCCCATGATCACCTGATGGGTGCCAGAGAGTCCCTTCCAATCTTGATAACAGGATCTTCAGGCAAGGGGCCTCACCATAGTTGAGCACTCTCTATGCCTCTATGCCCCAGGAACTTTGCCAGACACTTTGCCTCCGTGATATCATTTCATAATAATTTAATAGTAATAATAATGACATAATGAATGTACAAGTGCAGGCTTCCGAGTCAGATATGGGTTTAAATCTAGGCTTTGCCACTTTTAACTGTAAGACCTTGAGCAAGTTAATTAATCGGAATCTCATCTGTAAAATGGAGATAATGGGGCTGTGTGGGGACCAAATAAGATAGAGTAGTTTTCCCTTCTCTGCAGTTTTGCTTTCCATGGTTTTAGTTACCCCTAGTCAACCGTGGTTGGAGAGTAGATGATCCTCCTGACTTAGGGTTGGCATAGCCTGGTGCTCATCACAGTGCCTGTGTAATCCCCCTCACTTCACCTCATCACACAGGCATTTTATCAGCTCCTGGCATCACAAGAAAAAAGGGGACTATAGTACAATAATGTATTTTGAGAAAGATGCCAGAGTCACTGAATTTTTATTACGATATATTGTTATAACTGTTCTATTTTATTATTAGCTAATATTGTCAGTCTCCTACTCACCTAATTTATAAATCAAACTTTATCCTAAGTATGTATGTACAGGAAAAACCTAATATATGTAAGGATTAGTATTGACCTCAGTTTCAGGCATCCACTGGGAGTCTTGGAAAGCATCCGCCGGGGGTTATGTGGGGATCTACTATAATGTATAACAATCCCCTAACAAGTGCCTGGCCCACAGTAGGTACTAAATAACTATGGAAATTGAGGGTTGAAAAAGCAGTTACACCTGAGATCCAAGAGTCAGTACAATGTCAAGAGTGAATTATAATGTAAACTCTGGCCTTTGGGTGATAAGAATGTGTCAATATAAATTCAACAATGGTAGCAAATGTACAGGGCTGGTAGGCAATGTTTGTTTTGGGGGAGGCTGTGCCTGTGGGGGGCAGGAGGGTAGATGGGAAATCTCTGTACCTTCTACTCAATTTCGCTGTGGTCCCAAATAACTCTTTTTTGTCTTCACACACACACACACACATGCATGCACACACACACACACACACACACACACACACACACACACCCCTTTCAGAACCCAAATCTCCTTTGCAAAGGAAATCTCCATTCTCTCTGTAAAAATTTTGGTCTGTTGAAAGAAGCCTATAATTTGTATAGATAAAGTTTATTTCACTGTTTGGGCCTCTGTGGAGAAAAAAAATCTCTAACAAACCTTCACTAACCCTCATTTATAGAAATTAGACATTCTCTCCTGCCACCCAGGTTTTAAACTTTTTTTCACATGATATGTCACCACGTGCTGTTTCCTGCTGGCCAGATGGAACACAGTGAGTCCAGACATAGCTCTCGAACCTGGTGAAGGTACAGCCTAGACACAGGGGCTCTGAAAGTCTCCAGTGGCTCCAATAATTAGCAGCCACGTCGCAGAAGCCCTGGTACAGGGACAGCCTGGTCACAGTTGTGGCCTGGGTGAGTCATACCCGCCTCTCTGAGGCTTTGTTCTTTTACCTATCAGTTGAGATAAAAATTACACTGCAGTGTTGCTGCAAGATTAAAAATATGTATAAAAAGTGAGTCAAATACAGTTTCAATATATGAGCCATTTTTAACCATTTTATTGAGATGTAGTTTTCATACAGTAAAGGTTATTTGTTTTAAACATGTGATATGATGAGTTTTGACAAGTACATATAGTCTTGTACCCACCCCTCAATCAAGACGTAGGTAGTCCTTGTTGTGCACAATGGTGTGGAACCATAAAAATGACCATGTAAGCTGAGACCCTGCAAAGTGATCTTAAATAAATCATGAGAAAAATTTGATTGTTCCATGAGCTCCAATGAATAGAGAAAATCATTTTAAAAAGTCAAACAGATATTAATTCGTACACTGTAATTTAAAACATCAGAAATATTGGAAGTTATTTTATTTACATGTGAAAAACTTACCAAGAGTAGTTTGAACAGTGGTGGCCTTCTTGTCATAGAACTTAAAATATAAGGTGAGCACCTTTTTCTCTACTTGGGCAACTGGTCATACTCTTGGTTTTGGGGGGTTTTTTAAAAGACTTATTTTATTTATTTTTTTAGACAGAGAGAGAGAACGTGCACAATTGGGGGAGGGGCAGAAGGAGCAGAATCTCAAGCAGACTCCCTGCTGAGCGCGAAGCCCTGCCAGTCTCCATCCCAGGACCCTGAGGTCATGATCTGAGCTGAAATCAAGAGTTGGCCGCTTAAGGGACAGACACCCAGACAGACACCCTTGGTCGTACTCCTTTCTCAATTTGGATCAGCTTTCAACACTTTATCCTTTGTGCTTTCAACGCATTGCCACTCCTGAAATACCCCTGTGAGAATGCCTTCCATATGAGAGACGTTTTGCTACTAGTGTCACTTCTGAGCCACCTTTACCCCTTTCACGTTAATTATTTCCTTCATTTATGCCCATAATACTTTCACCTTCACTACGTCCCTCTGGCTGCTTATCTAGAGTCAACGTATTGGTGGCAGCTGCAGAACTATTCCCATGGTCAGCTATTTCTTCTATAACCTTGTTGACATTTGATTTGAATTCCACTTTCAGAATGATCTCTTTTCATTTTTTTTCTTTCTCTATTTTTTTTTTTTTTTTAGGATTTTATATATTTGAGAGTAGAGAGCACGAGTGGGGGTGAGGCAGATGGAGAGGGACAAGAAGACTACGCTAAGCAGGGAGCCTGACAGGGGGCTCAATCCCAGGACCCTGGGATCACAACCTGAACCAAAAGGCAGATGCTCAACCAACGAGCCACCCAGGCATCCTGATCTCTTTTCATTTCTTTGCTGCACTTTCATCTTTATTGGCTAGTTCCTTCTTTTGATTATGTATTTTTGTAAAATGTCATATGGGTCTAGCACTGGGACCAAGGAGGTAGCACAAAGTGCTTTGCTGTCTGTGAGCAACCTGGATAAGAGGTGGGCATGCCCAATAATCAACAGACTGAAAGTGATGTGATCAGATACTGATCCTCATGCACATCTGTTCTTTACACAGTCATTTGTGGACTGAGGAGCTGGCTGCAGTCTTTACCTTAAGCAATAACTCACGGGTAGGATACTGTGGTACCTGAAACCTAAAGTCTGCTGTTGGGGGACTGGAGTCATCCACCTCATCTGTGGGAGCTGAGGTCTGGGCATTTCAAATACACAGCCACCAAGGACTGCCTCCAATGAGCGTTTCCAACACCTTAAAGAGTTCCCTGGTGCCCATTTGCAGTCAGTCTCCACGCCCAGGCCCCCCACACCTGGCAAACACTGATCTGTTCTCTGTTGCTATAATTTTGCCTCTTCTATGACTTCTTACAAACAGAATCTGTTTCAAGTCTTCTGTGTCTGGCTTCTTTATATAGCATGATGTTTTTGAGATTCATTTTAAGTGATTGCATGTATATGATGGCTGCTTTTCCCTCTTTTCTTGTATACCACTATATCAATCTCTTGTTAAGTGCTAAATACAATGAAACAAAATAAATAGGTAAACAGGCTCCCTTTCATTCTATAGCCTCCTTCTAGCCTCCCCTCTCTCTCTGTCTTCATAGTCAACCTTTTTAAAATGTCCGTGCCTTTGCTTTCTCTCCTGCCACTCACTTCCAGCTTATTGCATTCTGGTTTCACACACACCTTTACCACTGCCTTTAAAGGACCATGAACGACTCCTTTTCTCTATTTAAGCACACTTCACCTTTATCTTTCTTACATTTTTAGCCGCATTTGACACAGTTGAGTGTTTTTCCTTTACAGTCTTCTGGTTATCTTCCCTGTCCCAGCTTCACCTGTTCAGCCTCCCTTCTAGTCCCCCCTTCCTCTAGACTCCTTTAATATCTGTGTCCCCTAGGGTATAGTCCTAGAACCTCTGTTGTGCCCCTTGTACCCCCTCCCTGAACAATCTCAACTATCCTCTAGCTCTATACTCACTTCTGAATTCTAGACAAATGTATGCTACTGTCTAATAAGGATCTGCATTTAAATGTCCCACAGACACCTCAGAGTCATATATTCAAAAATAAATTCACCACTGCAATACCCCTACTTGCAAGAAATAAAACTTATTCCTCCATCTGTGCTCCATTTTAGTGAGTGGTTTTAGGATCAACCGTTTGTCAACCCAGATTCCCCCCTCTATCGTCCCCCCAACCCCACCACATTCGATAAACTACTAAGACTAGTCAGTGCTACCACCCAGACCGCAGGCATCCGTATGCTTCTCTCCGTTCCCATCCTACCACCACTGGTTGTCACCACCATCGTGTCTCCCCATGACTGTTTTTTCACTCCATAATCTATTTTCATCACTGTGTGATTTTTCTAAAACACAAACCTGATCTTTTGCCTTCTTTTTGAAAACTGTTTAATGGGCCTCCATTCCAGGGTCCTAAGGAAGAAAAGTTCTCTGTAACTGGGACCCTATCACATTTCCTGGCTGCAGCCACCACCTTAAACTTTACAGATAATCAAGAAATATGTGTCAGCCACTTGAGAGAAATCATTTGGTCCTTTTCCCTTGGGTCCTAAACAGCAGAAACCAGGAATGTAGCAGAGTGACAGGTTCTTGGTTGTTTCCCATTAGGCTGAATCTCCAGCAGATGACTGAGTGGCTGTTTGCTTCCAGCTTCAGAAGAGAGGGTCAGTCCTCCAGTCCAGAGGCAGACAAGCTGTGTTCGGGCAGTGACAGAACTTCTAAGGGAAGAGAAAGCTATGATGATGGAGAGAGGAGAAGAATTTGCAGGTCCCGTTCTGGAATTGTGGGACTCCAATGAATGGACAGAGCTTCCTTGCTCTGTACTTCATACCACCCAACAGCCCTGTATCCTAAAGTACTTGGTCAGAAGGTTCCCAGTGGGAACACAAGCATAAAGGATCTCAGAGTTCTTCTCATGATAATTCGGAGCATCTTTGTAATCAGTCAGCTTGGGTTTGGGTAGTGCTAAGAGAGTCCATGGGACTGATACTACTCCCTTGCTGGCTGTCTGGAATAAGACAAGGATCAAAGAGCCAACCTGAGCTTGCTGGAGGCCTGCTCCGGCTAAACAAGGGGTCCCTGAAGGAAAGACGGTGTCGGCGAATGAGAGAGCCCCGAAGATTCCTTTCCAATCTCCTGCCAGGCATCTCTGCCTTGCCTGCTTTCGGTGTCTTTATTTATAGGCAACAAGTTAAAGATTCTCATAAAGGAAAACTTTTTTACAGGCAGTGATTATTTTTTTTTAAGATTTTATCTATTTGACAGCAAGAAACACAGTTAAAGAGGGAACACAAGCAGGGGAAGTGAGAACGGGAGAAGCAGGCTTCCGGCCGAGCAGGGAGCCCAATGTGGGGCTCCATCCCGGGTCTCCAGGATCATGACCTGAGCTGAAGGCAGTCGCTTAACCAACTGAGCCACCCAGGCACCCCTACAGAGAGTGATTTTTTACTACACAGTGTCTTTGTTAGAGAAACATGGTGCTTTTGTGAAACATAGTGCTCTAATCAGTGAAACATGTTTTTGCAGGTGCACATATCTACAATTTAGAGTTAACTCCTTCAACCAAACCAAGGACATGTTATTCAGTAAGGCTTTCTAGAATTTTTTACATTTGGTGCCTAGACGATAAAGAGTAGACTAATGATACGGTGTTTTTAAAGCAGGTCTTACAAACAAGAAAGGAATTGAAAGGCTTAGATGAGTTGTGTACAAAGTTTTAGCTACATTATTAACACAGTGACCAAAAGTTAGTCTGTTTGGCATCAAAGAGAAAGGTAACTTATTTTGCAAAGGTAAAAACACTTGCTCAAGCCTCTTTTCTATGACTGGATGCAGAACTCCTTATTTATGGATCCTTTGTGTGGGGGGCAATGTTCTTGTTAGTACAGTTTTATTCCTTATATTAAGCCCTTTCTTTAACCATTCAAGAGCGCGGACAATCTCCTCCACAGAGCCACAGAAGATTTAAAGAGAAAGTACAGAAAGTACACTCTTAAGCACTGCAAGGGGATTCTGTTTGGTTTAGAGCATCCTGAGGCCCTGTCAAGAATATTGTGCTTTATGGGCGTCTGGGTGGCTCAGTTGGTTAAGCGACTGTCTTCGGCTCAGGTCATGATCCTGGAGACCCAGGATCGAGCCCCACATCGGGCTCCGTGCTCGGGGGGAAGCCTGCTTCTCCCTCTCTCACTCCCCCTGCTTGTGTTCCCTCTCTGGCTGTGTTTCTGTCTGTCAAATAAATAAAATCTTTTTTAAAAAAATTAAAAAAAAAAAGAATATTGTGCTTTACTTTTAGGATAAAGACCAATCAGTAGAAAGAGGAGATGCCGGTTTCTCACCATCAGCAGGAGCAAGGCTCAGACTGCCCTTTCCTCGCTGTGACCACGTCAGGCCTAGTGGGGTTATTTTAAAAGGGCAGGAGCTGTGCTTCTACTGCTACCTTCTCCCTGAGACCTATGGAAGTCAGTGAGTTTTCCTGTGAGGCAGAAGCTGTGCTCAGACTGCCATCTTCCCCCATGGTGACTCCATCAGCTTGCGAGACCCGGGCGGCTCCCAACATGAGCTGGGACTGTGGTGTTCAGTTTATTACTGAGTACTCATGGTTCCTGCTGTTTTCTGAGAATTCCTTTCTACTCCACACGTCACACCCTAATTCCTCTCCTCTCAGCAGAATTACCTCTTTGTGGAAGAGGCTCCATTACCAGGATCCTCGCAGAGACAGGAAGACCATCTTTCCAGTGCTGAGATAACCAGGAGACAGAATAAACACAATCTGACGTCCAGCACATCAGGAGCACCAAAAAAATGGTTTTCAAAGAATTTGGCTATGGTTCCCTAGAAAAGATGTCAAATAGTCCTTGTAGAAAAATGAGTACTTCACTGAACTTCTTAACACTTGTTTCATAGTGTTTTCATTTTAAATTATATCTGAAGGCACCCTTCAGAGGTTTAGTCCAGCCAGTTCTGTCATATGAATGGTGCTCAGAGACCACGTCACCTCTGACAGACCCTTGAAGGAGTCAGAGCAAGAAATGGTGCTCCTGAGCAAAGGCAGTTTTCCTCTCTCAATAATTCATAGACATGGTTGGAGCAGTCAAGAGGTTCTTGGAGTTTACCTGACCCCTACCCCCATTTTGAATAAAGGAGAGTGAGTGGCTGTGAGGTCAGGTGACTTGCCTAAAATCAGATGACTTGTTCAGGGTCACACAGTTTGGCTACAGTCTAAGTCAAGAGTGAAAATCTGATCTAACGCTAGGATAATATTTTTCTTACAACATTACACGTGGTTCAACAACAGTCCAGTTTCCTTCCTCGCCTCTATTCCCCAAAGCAGATACATCCCATTTGGGAACTTGAAAGCTGTGTTTGAATCTCTGATGTTATCACCCTTGGCTTACAGAGTTGGGTCACATGTTTCCTTCCCTTTATGGTGTGTCAGGATTGTGGGGGGACTGATGACTTCATCACAGACCATGTAGTGAGTCAGGGACTGAGCCAACTCCCCAACTCCCTGATTCCTCATTTTCCTTTCTGTTTCTGAGTCAGTGGAGCTGGTCAGCCACCCACACTGTAAACACCACAGAGCAGAGGAACAATGAGGCTGCTTATTTAGAAAAGACCCTGCTTCCCTGCTGGGTGTCACTACAGTCTCTTTAGGCACTTGAACAGTCTCTTCCTGCAGCTGGTTACTACAAAAGCAGGCAAAGGGATAACCATGAAATAACCCCTTCGGAAGGGCTTGCTCTGTGTCGGTATTGACAACAATAAACCCCAAAGTCTCTATTGCTCAGTCTAAGTGAGCCACGGAGCTAAAGTGGAGGCTGTAGCAAAGGACCAAGTCATTAGAACCATTTAGCCAGATGCACCTTTATTAGATCATGCCATAGAGACACACATCAGGAAATAAACAGTCCCTCTGCCCTGGAAAGGAAACTGCCTTTTGTGTGTGTGTGTGTGTGTGTGTGTGTGTGTGTGTGTGTGTGTGATTTTTAAATTTTTAATTCTGGTACAGTTAACATACAATGTTATGTTAGTTTCAGGTGTACAATATAGTGATTCGACAATGTATACATTACTCAGTACTCGTCATGATAAATTTACTCTTAATTCCCTTCACCTAGTTCACCCATCCCCCCTCCCCTCTAATAACCATCCATTTGTTCCCCATATTTAAGAGTCTGGCTTTTTGTTTGTCTTTTTTCTTCATTTTTAAAAATTAACATATAATGTATTATTTGTTTCAGGGGTACAGGTCTGTGGTTCATCAGTCTTACACAATTCACAGCACTCACCATAGCACATCCCCTCTCCGGTGTCCATCACCCAGCCACCCCATCGCTCCCACCCCCCTCCACTCCAGCAACCCTCAGTTTGTTTCCTGAATAAGAGTCTCTTATGGTTTGTCTCCCTCCCTGGTTTTGTCCCATTTCATTTTTTCCTCTCTTCCCTCATGATTCTCTGTCTTTTTTCTGGAATTCCACATCTCAGTGAGATCATATAATAATTGTCTTTCTCTGATTGATTTATTTTGCTTAGCATAATACCCTCCAGTTCACTATTCTTCTCAACAAAATCAAAGCTCTGGCATGCAAAATAGCCATGAAGGAGGGAAGAATCTACCCTCCATTCCCCTTAGGCAACGTTTCTCAAACTGTAGTGAGCACTCCTTCAAAAGGCAGTATATGGGTCTCGCTTCTAGATGAAGGGAGGTCTGGGGAGGGTCTGATGCCTGGGCATCTGCACTTCTAACAGGCACCTTGAGGTCTATTTCCAGGTTTCTGCTGCTGCCGCTGGGTGGCATCGGAAGGCGCTACTCCTCATTTGTTACTCTTACTCAAGTATCTCCCGTTCCAAACAAGGCCGAAAGATTTAAACAAGACTGTGCTAAAAGCCTTGGAATAAGAAACAAATAAATATGCACAGAATAGCTTGTGATTAAATAATTTAATTTATAAGAGATAGTTTTCTCATCTTCATTGTGGGGTCCCCTTCGAGGCTATCTCCTAGCTGGACCCTACCCTGTCCACAGAAGAGGGTTTTTTTTCTTTTTTACCACCCAACTAGGCTTTCATTCATGCATATGTAGATGCCTTAGAGGTCAGACCCAGGAGAAAGAGGAGCTCCTGAGAAGCCTAGAGTTCCTGCTCTGGCCTACCAACAATCTACTTCCTGAGCCCCCTCTTCTGTCTTTGAAACTACTAACCTTTTTCCTAGATAATCTGATTCTAGGAAAATCTAAAATCAGTCATGGGAGAAGACACAATACCCTAAATGTTCATGGTTTCACGTAAGCCAGGATCACATCTGGATAAATATTGATTTCAGAAAAGAAGACAAGAGCAAATTTGGAAGGGGGTGATGCTTAATAGGAGGGGTCAGTTCCTCTCAACTCAATCTGGACAAATCTTCAGGATAAGATTTTGGTGATTTGAGAGGCAGCTGCTTGCAAAAACAGGCCAGGTTTGATATTTCAATTTAGCCATTTGTTCATTCAACCAGTATTTGGGGTGGGGGGGAGCACCTACTAAATGTCAGATCCCATTCTATGCATTGTAAATACACAGAACAACTAACAAGACAGACTTACCCCAGAGAATAAACGAAATTATTTTCTTACCCATGGTTATATCGTCAGTTAATCTTTCACAAAGCTGGAAAGAATATCCAGTAGGAAAATGGCAGTTTCTTCAACAAATGGTGTTGAGGGAAACTGGACAGTCATAAGCAGAAGAATGAAACAGGATCACTTTCTTATACTGTACACAAAAATAAATTTGAAATGGATCAAAGAAGTGGAGAGCTGAAGCCATAAAAATCCTAGAACACAGCACAGGGAATAATCTCTCTGACCTCAGCTAAAGCAACGTTTTTCTAGATAGTTACCCCAAGACAGGGGAAATAAAAACAAAAATAAACTACTGGGACTACATTAAAATTAAAAGTTTCTGCATAGTGAAGGAAACAATCAATACAACTAAAAGACAACCTACAAAATTGCAGAAGATATTTGCAAATGACATATCTGATAAAGGGTTAGTTAGTATTCAAAACATATAAAGGACTTATTAAACTCAACACCCCCAAAACAAGCCAATTCAAAAACAGGCAGAAGACTTGAATGGAGATTTCTCCAAAGAAGACATCCAGGTGGCTAACAGACACATGAAAATGTGCTCAACATCACTCATCATCAGGGAAATGCAAAGCAAAACTAAGGTATCACCTTACACATATCTGAATGGCTAAAATAAAAAACATAAGAAATGAAAGGTGTTGGCAAAGACGTGGAGAAAAAGGAACCCTCCTGCACTGTTGGTGGGAATGCAACCTGGTGCAGCCACTGTGGGGAAGAGTATGGAGGTTCCTCAAAAAGTTAAAAATAGCACTACCTTACGATCCAGGAATCACACTATTGGGTATTTACCCAAAGAATACAAAAACACTAAATTGAAAGGATATGTGCATCCCTATGTTTACTATTGGATTATTTACAGGTGTCCATTGATAAATACAATGGAATATTATTCAGCCATAAAACAAGAAAGAAATCTTCCCACTTGCAGCAACATGGATGGATCTAGAGAGTATAATGTTAAGTGAAATAAGTCAGTCGCAGAAAGATAAATACCATGTGATCTCACTCATATGTTGAATTCGAGAAACAAAACAAATGAGCAAAGGGGAAAAAGAGAGAGAGGTAAGCCAAGAAATAGACTTTGTACTCTAGAGAACAAACTGATAGTTATAGAGGGGACGTTGGGGGGTGGATACAGGAAATACATGACAGGGACTAAGCATTGAGTAATGTATGAAAGAGTTCAGTCACTGTATTGTACACCTGAAACTAATAGACTAATATTACACTATATGTTAACTAACCGGAATTTTGATAGACAGATAGATGATAGATAGATAGATGATAGATAGATAGATAGATAGATAGATAGATAGATAGATAGATAGAAAGAATAGATAGGGCCCAGAAGTGCAGGCTGGAGAGTCTGAGAGCAAGGGAAAAGATGTGTCTGAGCAAGGTAGAATGTTGCTCACAGCTGAAGCTCCAAGTGAGAAGTGAGAGGCAGAGATGCAGAAGTAGGCAGGGGTAAGTCATATTTAAAAGGTTGGCCTTCATCTCATGCTGCACAGAGGAAACCACTGAAGATGTTCAAGCAGAATAATGACCAGCATCTGATTGTGTTTGGAAGGCTATGAAGGCTGCTGTGTTGAGGACAGATTGGAGGGAGTAAGACTGAGTTCAGAAGAGATATTTTGGGACATTCATGAGCAGTCCCCCTGTACAGAAGCCCCCAAGGAATGCCAAAGGATGGTGTCCTATCGTTTCTTCTCCTGGGCATTTGCTCCTGTTGCACAGTAGAGTCCTAGGCAAGAGCAGGTGCACAGAGCAGGAAAGGGTTCTGGTTCAACCCTCTGGCAGAAACAGTGCATAAATTTCAGTCTAGTGGTCATCTTGCTTTGCACAAAGAGGATGTTCTGAATTTGCATAGAACATGACCTTTTCTGCATGACACAATGGAAAGGATAAATTATTAAAAAATAATCATGAAAAATGAAGCCGTTCTAAAGCTATTGACCTTCTCTCTCAGCTATTCAACTTGTCTTTGATTTGTGTGACCCCTCTGTCTTAGATACGACTTTCTGAAAGGGAACACAGCAGAGCTGCCAAATCCCTCTCGGAAGTCCATCAAGTGGAGCACTGGGTGTGGGGCATGAACAATGAATCTTGGAACACTGAAAAAATAAAATAAATTATTATTTTAAAAAAAGAGGGCATGTGATATGGTTAGCTCTGGGTTTTATACTGAACTAATGAACCATTGAACATTATACCAAAAACTAATGTACTATAGCTTAGCTAATTGAACTTAAATAAAAAAAAAGAAAACTAACACTTTAAAAAAAAAAAGGGAAAAGGCATGAATATCCCACAGACTAATGAAAGGGGGAGAAGTGCACATGCAAATGTACAGATAAAGAGGGAAATGACACAAATCATTAGAAAAAAAGCCAGATTTTTTTTATTGTTACTTAAATTTTTTCTTCCAGTGTTCTAAGATTCATTCCCCATTCCCCACACCCAGCGCTCTATGCAATAGGTGCCCTCAGGACCCACCACCAGGCTCTCCCATCCCCCTACCCCCTTCCCTCCAAGTCCCTCAGTTTGTTTCTGTGTCCAAAGTCTCTGTTTCGTTTCTCTCCCTGGATTACCCTACTTCCCATTTACTTTCCTTCTCCTACTGTCCTCCAGGTTACCCCTTATGCACCGCAAGTAAGTGAAACCATGTGATACTTGACTTTCTCTACTTGGCTTATTTCACTCAGCATAATCTCTTCCAGCCCATATTGCTACAAAAGTTGGATATTCATCCTTTCTAATGGAGGCATAGTATTCCATTGTATATATGTACCACATCTTCTTTATCCATTCATCTGTTGATGGGCACCTTGGCTCATTCCACAGTTTGGCAATTGTGGCCATTGCTGCTATGAACATTGGGGTACATATGGCCCTTCTTTTCACTACATCTGTATCTTTGGGGTAAATGCCCAGTAGTGCAATTGCAGGGTCATAGGGTAGCTCTATTTTTAATTTTTTAAGGAATCTTCACACTGTTTTCCAAAGCGAAAAAGCCAGATTTTTAATATCAGATAGTGGAGGGTGGAGACTCCTTCCAAGGCAAATTTTTACTTTTCAGCCTGACACAGCTGATCAGACTGGAGGTTATAGATCCACTAACAATTGATTTAGAGAGAGACGAGACTGCTCATTTCAAAAATATAGCTTCCTTTCCACATTTATCACAAAAGTGTCAAATCCTGGTGTGGGAGAAATCCATTAAAATTCAACTTTACAGGGCTAACATGGTCTGCTTAAATTTCATCTACTGGAATATTTATTTTGGATAAAATGCAAGTTCTCTGTGGTAGTTCACGGGCATTACAATAAGGTGGAGCAAGTAAGGCACTTTACAGATGAATCCAACCCCCAAGTGGGTGTTCCAACTAAGTTTACTGACTCTCTAGCATCTATCTTCCCCTTTGTCTCATCTTGGGTTATCTGTGCTTTGTTCTAGGATCTCAGCTCTCTCTCTCTCTCTCTCTTTTTAAGAGAGAGCACACACAGTGTATGTGAGGGGAGTGGTTAGGAGGGGGGAAGGGGCAAAAGAGAGAGAAAATCTTAAGCAGGCTGCCTGACCAGCACAGAACCCAGCATGAAGCTTGATCTCAGAACCCCGAGATCATGACCTGAGCTGAAATTAAGAATTGGAAACTTAATTGACTGAGCCACCCAAGCACTCCTCATCTCAAAGCTCTTTTTGGGCAGACATTTTTCTGCTCAAATTATTGCAGAGACTTGAAGTGCATTGCAATGAGTCAAATCAAGACATGCACTTTCCTGGAGATGAGCGGGGAGTGTTGGGGCCCACAGCACAGTGTTTCCAGTTGCCTTATGCTTTGTGTATCTAACTAGTACTCTCCAAGAACTTCCACCCAGCCAAAGGCTCACAGTGTCTGCAAGATCATAGCCCTTGGTCATTCACACCCCAGGTATTAGGGCTTCCTTCCCTAATCTTATTGATCACAATAAGAAGGAGATTGAGCTGCCAGGAAGCATCTGGTGTTCTACAGACCAAGGAGTGTGTGGCCTTGTTCTGCTGTTTACTTGGTTGAAGACTACACACCATAACCCAAATACCTTAGTCCCCATCTTATTTGCTTTAAACCAATAGAATAAATCCCGGAGACATCAATACAGCTCCACCAAATCCTATATCCCTAATTTTCACTCAACAAATATTTTTGGAGCATCTGTTAAATTGCCAGAAACTGTTCTGGAACTATCACTGAACGAAACTGGCAGGTCTCTGCTCACATCAAGCTTGCATTTTAATATGGGGAGGAATAGACAAGAAGCAGATGACTACATAATGCACCAGGCAGTGTTAGGTCTATAGATGGAGAATAAAGTAGAATAAGGGCTCAAGGGCAGTTGGGAAATGCCTTTCTGAGCAAAGTGGCATTTGAACAGAGGCCAAGCAGAGTGAGGGAAAAGCTACACAATCCGGTGAAAGAGAATTCTGAGAAAAAGCCACAAAGGCAGAGGCCTGAGAGGAATTTCTGTAACACCCGCCATCCTGTTGTACAGCCTGTGTGGCAGACGCATTCCACAGGCCTCGAGTGCAGGGGTGCTGCTCTTCCTTTTCTTCATTTCCCTTCCTCCTTTTCTTTCCTTCTCTCCCTTCCAGTCCAAACCTTTGTTTAGTAAGAGGCTTTGCTCAGTGAGGCCTAGAATAAGCCTCTTCAACCCCTTTGTTCTGGGCTAAGTGCACTCAAGATGACGAACCTCAAATGTGTTTGTGGCAGGGAAAGTTTCTCTTTTCTGGAACTTGGTGGCTCCTGAGACCAAGGGGTAGAAGGAAGGCTTTGTCTTGTATCTTGAGATTGGTAGGAAGAAGATACTCTGTTAGCACAGTAGATTTATAACTCATCCTAGCAGGAGATCCTAGCAGGACTTGTGTTTGTAAGGACTCTCCCAGGTCAGGTTGTGGAGCGGCATGGAGCGCACGCCCCATGGAGCGGAAGAGCCCGGCGTGTTACACCAGAGTTCATGGAAGAGGGGCAGAAACTCCAGGGAGAGGGGAAAGGCTTAAAAAGGCCAAGGGACTGTGTGTGTTTGTGTGTGGGTATGTGTCCATGCAAAAAAGACAGGACAGGAAGGATGAGTTCTGCTGACCCAGTGCTTAACCACAAGGTAGCCCCCAGGAATCTGGGTTGAAATCCATGTATCTACAGATGGATATGGGGACAAGATGAATAATATAAAAAAGCTGTCTGAACCTCCACCAGGTTGCCCCACTGCATACCAGTCCTGCTTGTCCACTCAATATGGGTAAGATCATCCATTGAACCCCAAGAAATGAACTCAGAGTTTTAGAATTCTGTGTATTTGTTGACTTGTTGACAATAATCTTTTTGGGACTGATAGTCCCACCTCTTCTTCCTGTGTTAAGGAGCATAGTGGTACTCTCAAAACAGGACGACACAGAAGCTGGTATCCTTGTTTTTCCAGAACAGAGTGTACTGAGGGTCTTTATTATTTTGTTTCTCTCCCAGTTTTTATCTGCTTTTCTGTGCCTGCAGAAGTCCCATCTGTTCTTTTAAATGCACTTAACATTCCTTTGGCATTTGTTAGTTAAAAATGTGACACCACCGCCCTGACTTAGCACCAGCTTAAAAAGTAGTTCTATTCATTTGACTGAGTGGTGTGTCAGTGGCTATTAAGTGAGCTTCATTCCACATCTTTGTTACAGAATTGTAGTGCTAGTGAATCTAACTGCAAAATCTGCATCAGTGTCTCCTCTATCAGCCTCTTAGCCATTAGCTCATACGTACACACACACACACACACACACACACACACACACATGCACACACACACATCACTGTGGAGCTTCCTTGTATTATTCAAGGAGTGAGAGTTACCACGGATTAGTCTGAGGGACACCTGTGTGCTCCATTCAGCTAGGGTCTTTCCTACAGTGTAGAAATTGATAACACTGAGAATTATCAGGCCACGCTTTGAGTAATCCTTTGTTAGTCTTGGACCTGGTGCATCCCTGCATTGTCAGATTATGTGCAATAAAATCAGTACACATTGGAAATCAGGATATTCACCTAAATCTGGCATAGTTGGATTGTGCACAATTTGCTTTATTTGTGTTCTTTCAGTGAAAGAGATATCCTTTACTTGAGAAAGTCCTTATCTACATGAGCACTGATTATTACCTGTCTTGTTTTCACTAGATTGAATTACCTCTGTTCCAGCTGTCTTATTTCCCATTTACTCACCTTGTTCTCCTCTTCCCTAGGCCTCTGCCTAGCACTCACTTTGCATCTTACTATTCTGTGATCTAGACAATGGGATGCAGGTCAATTGGTCACAAAGTCAACTGGACTATATACCAAGAACCTCAGGGGCAGTTGGACAAGTAATTAATCAACTTACTGTGGTTTGATCGTTTGGAAGAATTCACATGTACTTGTGGGAGAGGAGGTGACTACCCCAGAAGGTCAATAGAGGGAACAATGGTCCTTCCCTGGGAAACAGATAAGGACCAGAGGAACACCAGGTATGAAGTTCATCTGTGCCTGGGAAAGATGCCCTAAGGTGTATACTGAATCCAATCTAAGCATTGCAGGTATAATAAGAAAATCAGAGACAGGCTAACTAACATCCCTGTGTGCCCTGGACTAACCCCTTCTGGGATGCAGGATTGGCAGTACCCAAATGGGGAAAGTTCTGGGCAAATCATGATGAATTGGTCACCTTTTCAGAGATCATAATTATGTAAATAGTAAGCTTATGAGCTGCCCTTTTATTTCCTGTGCCATTATACCTGCAGGGAGATGCTTTATTTGGCTCTAGATGTGGAGAGTCACGGTACTCATGTAAACTATATATGTTCTGAGGCTTATTTAAATTAAAAAAAAATTTAATATGTCTTCTGCAAATACTTGTAACTCAGTGACACTCCAAAATTAGTTTTAAGTGATAAAATTTTATGTAATTAGGACAACCGTTTCTATAATAAGGGATTAAATACTTCAATAAAAAAAGAAATGGTCTGAAAACAAATCTCTCTGGAATTAATAAATATTCCCTAAGATATTTGCCCAATTAGGATCTCTTCCAATCTTGTTTTTACATTTCTTGCCAACAAAGGTTGCTTAGCAACAGCAAGCCATCTCTCTTCTCTCATTAGTTTCTTCTCCCACCTTTGCAAGCACAGGCTAAAGGAAAAGAAAGCTACTGCTCTGTGATGACCTCTTCCTCTCAGTACATAAACAGAAAAATGAGGTTTGTTTAAGTGCAATAGTCCCAAAGAGTTTTGGGCACCAATCATCCTGGAAGGGCCATTACTTGACTAGCCTGGTATTTTTGTGTCCGAGAATTTTGACCCAATTATCAGCTGATAGAGAAGGAGGAAGATTAGTATTGTTGAGGATCAACTTTCTGCCATGCCTCAGATTGGATTGGGCTGGCTCAGGGGAGTGTTTTGTTTTGTTTTGTTTTGTTTTGTTTGTGGGAGGAAGTCAGGCAGGAATTCAGATGGAGAGAGATCATACAAAACTCCCAGAACAGGGCCCCCAGTAGGACGTGGTCTAATGGAGCCTGGAACCACAGCCTCTTCATCCCTGGGGATCTTGGCAGAGCTTTCACCTCTCTTTCCTCCAATGCTCCATCTTCACAGAACTCCACTGCTCTCTCCATCTGCTCTTCTTATGTGGCCTATAGAGTTTCCTTCTGTTCCCACCTTCTGCCCTTTATCCTTACCTTAACCACAAATCTCAGTGTATTCAAAACTCAGAGCAGCTCCTCCTACCTCACTGGTTTGCTCAGGGTCTCCTATCTTTCTTTCAGCTTCACCTCTTCCTATAAACTTCCTGATTGTCTATACATGTTTCAAGCCAAATGCCTAAGAGTGACCTTCCCAATCTAGACAATGTCATAGACCAATGGCCAACTGTGAATCAGAAACCTTGGCCCATCAGCAGGAACCAAGGTAAAGGAGGTATTGTGGATTAACTTGTGTGCCCTCAAAATTCATAGGCTGAATTCCTAACCCTCAGTACCTCAGAATGTGACCTTATTTGGAAATAAGGTTATTGCAGATGTGATTAGTTAAGATAGGATAAGGTCATACCAGAGTAGGGTGAGTGCTTAATCTCAGAAGGGGAAATTTGAACACAGACATGCACAGGGAGAAACTTTGTGATGAGACAAAAGAGGAAGATAGTAACTACAGGGCAAGGAATGAAGCCTGGGACAGATTCTTCTCTCACGGCCCTCAAACGGAACCAATGCTGGCAACAGCTTGATTTCAGACTTCCAGCCTCCCGAACTGTGAGCTAATAAACCTCTGTTGGTTTTGACCAGTTTACAGGTCCTTTGTTACGACAGACCTTGGAAACCAGTACAGATTCTGGTGCCTGAAACTGGAGCACTGCGGCAACAAGTACCTGAAAATGTGGAAGTGGCTTTGGAATTGGGTAATGGGTACAGATGAGAAGAATTTTAGGGTGCATGGTGGAAAAATCAAGATTGCTCTGAAGAGACTGTTGGGAGAAATGTGAATGTTAAATGAGATGCTGGTGAGAACTCAGAAAGAAAAGAGGAGAGCTATAGAGAAAGCTTCTATTGTCCAAGATAATACATACATTATCACAAACAGAATGTTGCCGGGAATATAAATGTTAAAGGTGCCTTTTATGAAGTCTTAGCTTGGGCTCTTATAACAAAATATCGTAGACTGGGTGGCTTAAAAAACAAATATTTATTTCTTACAATTCTGGAGGCTGGAAGTCCAAGTCCAAGGTTTCAACAGATTTGGTTCCTGGGGAGGGCCTCCTATCTGACCTACAGGTAGCCTTCTTTTGCTGTGTGCTCACATGGTGAAGAGTGAGGTCTAACTCTCTTCCTCTTCTAATAAGGACACTCATCCCATCATAGAGTCCCCACCCTCATGACCTCAGCAAAACCCAATTTTACTTTCCAAAGCTCCATCTTCATACTATCATGCTGGGGGTTAGGGCTTCAACATAACAATTGTGGGGAGGAGGTGGCACACAAGCACACAATCCATAACAGGTCACAGACAGAAATGAGGGACATGCTCTTGGAAATTGGGGAAAAGGTGATCCTTGTCATACAGTGACAGAGGACTTGGCTGAATTGTGTACTATTGGGTAGAAAGTAGATCTTACAAGTAATGAACTTGGATGTTTAACTGAGGATATCCCCAAGCATTGAAAATGCAGCCTGGTTTCTCCTTACTGCTTGTAGTAAAACACAAGAGGAGAAAAATAAAATTGGAGAAGGAACTGCTAAGCCAAGAGAAACCAGCACTTGATGATTTGGAAGAATTCTCAGCCTATCCAGATAGTCCATTCTGGAAACTGGACAGTTGTTTGCTAAAGAGATTAAGCTTGTGATGCATGGATCCAATCAACCATCTGAGCAGAAGCCAGGAATAGAGATGTGGTTATCTAGGAAAAACCTGGGGAGGACCCTCTTGCCTGGTGGCTTGAACTCCTATATATATTGCATAGAGGCCAACAAGTTTATTGGGAATTTTATATCAACAGAAACACTGCCAGCCTGGACTGAAAAGGACAACAATAGGATGAAATGAAGGAATGACTTTGAGGATAGAGCCAAGGACGCTATGGCTGGGAGCATTGCCATCGCCACCATAGGCCCAGAGAGCACAGGTCTGGACACAGGGCCATCTCCTCCTCAGCTCCAGAGTATGGGGGCCACCAAAGACTGAAACAAATGTAGGAGACGGCAGACTAGTCCCTGTCAGTGGGATATTTGGGCAAGAACCTTGGCCTTTGAGTTGTGGGCATGGAGAATAGCTCAGACAGGAGCTTTACATATTTTATGCAACTTAATTCTCACAAAGATATGAACATCAGTTTTATTCTCCTCATTTTACCAGCTTGGGAGACAGCAATTTTCTGGAGATCTCATGTCTGATAAATTAAAGAATCTGGCTTAAATTCAGGTTTGATTTCGAGGTTTTTTTCCACTCACCAGGGAGGTATTAAACCTGGCACCTTGTAATGACAAAAGAAAATTAACTAAATTTATTTGACATAATGAAAACTAAGTATGCTTTACTATTCAGATTACTTAAGCATGAGTATGTGAGTGTATATGTGTGTGTCCAAGTACGCATGTGTGGGTATGTATAAGAATTAAGTGTACAAAGTTACAAGATCAAGTGTGTGTGTACATAAAACAGTAAGTAACACAGGCCTAATAATAACTTCCAACCTTTCAATCCTTCCTAACTAGGAGTTGCTGAAACCATTAACCAGGGATGGCCAAGGGAAATGTCTCTTCTTCATTTACTGTCAATCGATAGATTCTTTCTCTTTCTCTTTCTAAAGGCATTCACCAGCCTCACCACCTGCATTTGAAATGGCTGCTTCCTTTTAGCAAAGATTTTAGTACTGTTTTAGAGAATTCACAAATCTCTTGGCAGCAGTGATCTTTAAAGTTCATTCTTTAAGTCTTCATTATGTACTAGAATTTAAGAAGATTTATTCTTCTTTAATATATTCTGCAATACGTCAGCTGAAGTTGCTTATTATCTGGAAGAGGTCTTGTCTCTATTTAAGTGGTATGTCATCCCTCTGCCCTGTCTTTTGGAGCTTTTTACTCTGATATGTTTGTATTGTTGTACTTGGTGGTAGGGTGCATTCTATCAACTTGTGCCTTTTGAGCTGAGAGACAAATTCTAGCTTATTCTTTCCATCAAGATGTCTCCCCAGCATAATAGTGCCTGGATTTGATCCTATTTCCCTGATGCACTTCCCTGAATATCCTCCTATGTGCAGAAAATTAACTTTTCAGTTTATGCATTTCCTGTCCATTATTATATAAGCTTCATTAAGATATAAATAGCTAAAATAAAGTTCCAAGGACCCAAAATAACCATTTCAAGATCCAACCTCAAATAATCACAGAAAGTTAGTCTCTGCAATTACTGCAGTCTTGCTTTTGTTGTTTTGTTTCATACTGTTTTGTTAATAGAGATTAATACAGTTCTCTTTTATATTTGTCTGTCTTTCAGTGCTGGGTTTTGGGCTTCTTGTAGTTTTTTCAAGGTCAGTCCAAGTGTAGCACGAAGTGGCAGCTACTATTTTGTCCAGAGGTCCACAGAGATTTCTGTTGGAGGTGCTCTTATTTTAATGGTCAAGATTTGGCAATTTTCTATGTAAAGCTCCATGAGAGTCTGCTTCTGAAAGGCAGAATATATAGACTGTCTACTCCTCACACACAATGCTAGGACTTAGTAATAGAAACAGCTGAAAGGCTCTGCATGGAGATGGCAATGTTTGTTGACCCCACCCCAACTCCCAGCCACTGCAACCCCATACCTAATCCCCTTTTTTCACATTAGGAGAGCCAGATTTTGTTCCAAACCCTGATTAGACCAAGCTAATTATTGTGGTGCCATTTCACTTATTACTGATTAACTTAGTGTTAGGCTTCTACTAACTAAAGAAATGTGTGTGGAATTCTACTGGAGAGCAGGTATCTAGTAAAATTTTTTCTGCCTTTTGCTTTTTTAAAGCTCTTAAGGACACATAAAAGAGAAACAGATCTTATTTTATGGGATATTCCCTCTTCATGTGATGTCTGGACCTGTGGCAGCCATGAAGGGACTTTGTACAAGGAGACTATGCCAAGGATAATAGAGTAGGCCCCTGATGATGTCACTATAGACTCAAAAAACATTAAATGTATATATATGTATATGTATATATATATGAATGTATATATTCATATATATATGAATATATATGTACATATATATTAAATGTATATATATGTATATGTGTGTGTATATATATATATATATATGAAGACTGTTATCTAGAATATGAGAAGAACTCACACAACTCAAGAATAAACTAACAACCTGGGGCGCCTGGGTGGCTCAGTGGGTTAAAGCCTCTGTCTTCAGCTCAGGTCATGATTTCAGGGTTCTGGCATTGAGGTCCGCATCAGGCTCCCTGCTCAGCAGGGAGCCTGCTTCCCCCTCTCTCTCTGCCTGCCTCTCTGCCTACCTGTGTTCTCTCTGTCAAATAAATGAATAAAATCTCTAAAAAAAAAAAAAGAATAAACTGACAACCTGATAAAAATGGACAAAAAAATTTGAAAAAAAATCACAAAAGAAATACATAAGAATCACTTCATAAGCAAATTAAATGGAAAGTGCTGCATTGTGGAAAAGCAGATTAAGACCAAAATGGGATGCAATATCCACTAGAATGGCTACAACAAGGAAGACAGAAACAAATGTTGACAAGGTTGTGTCACAACCAGAATGCTCATACATTGTTGGTAGGAGAGCAACGACCCTTCTGCATTGTTGATAAAAGCATCAAATTTTATAATCACTTTAAGGGAAGTTCTGGCAGTTTCTTTAAAAGTGAAATGTAATTTTTTTCTATGATCAGCAGTTCCACTCCTGACTATGTACCTATGGTAGGCAGTACAATGACCATCCCAAAGATGTTCAGGTTTGAATATCCAGAACCTATGTTACTTAGCAAAGGAGAATTAAGTTTTCAGACAGAATTAAGGTTACTAATCAGCTGAGTTTAAAATAAGGAGATTAGTCTGGATTGTCTAAATGGGTCTGATGTAATTATAGTCTCTTTTAAACTGAAAGAAGAGGCAAAGAAGAGAGTAAGAGGGACATGTGATTGCAGAAGAATGATCATAGAAGTGTGGTGCTGCTGGCTTTGAAGATGGAGAAAGGAGGCTATAAGCCAAGGCAAGTGGGTGACCTCCAGGAGCTGGAAAAGGCAAGGAAATAGGTACTCTTGCCCCCAGCCCCTGGAAACTCCAGAAGGGAATATAGCTCTTCCAACACCTTGATTTTAGCTCAATGAGAGCTGTGTCGGGTTTCTGAATTGCAACTTCTGGTTTGCAGAGCTATAAGATAATAAATGTGTATTGTTAAATCCCAAAGTTTTTGGTAACTTGTTACAGCAAGCAATAGAAAGCTAATACAGTACCAAAAGAGATAAAAGCATAAGTCCACAAAAAAATAGTTCGAATATATTCTTAGCAGTTTTGTTGGTAATAACCAAAGATTGGAAATGGCCTGGATTTCCACCAACAAGATAATGGATAAACAAACTATGATATATTCATGTAATAAAATATTACTCAACAATAAGAGGAAACAAGCTACTTATACACTTATAAACTTGTATACTTATAAACAAGCTACTTAGACTTACACACAAAAACTACCTGGATGAATTTCTAAAACATGCTGTGTAAAAGAAGCTGGACACATACTATATGGTTCCTTTGTATGGAATTCTAGAATAGGCAAGACTAATCTATAGGTTTCTTTTAATGATCTCTGATTTGCCTTTTAAAAAGAGTGAATGTGAGGATTGATTGGGAAGGGACTCAGGGAACTTTTTGGGATAGTGATAATGTTGCATACTTAAGAATGTTAGTTGCACAGGCAGATGCATTTGTGAAACCTCATGGAATAAGCCATGTACTTTATTGTGGGTTGAATTGTGTCCCCCAGAAAAATATGTTGAACTCCTGACTCTTAGTACCTATAAATATGACTTTATTTAGAAGTAAGGTCTTTGCAGATGTAGTCAAGTTAAAAATGAATCATACTGGATTAAGGTAGCCCTAAATCCAATGACTGGTGTCTTTGCCAAAAAGTTATGTGAAGACACAGAGATTCAGAAAAACAAAGGGAGAAGACCATGTGATGATGGAGGCAGAGATCAGGCTATTTATAGCTGCAAGTCAATGAATTCCAAGGAATGCCACCAGAAGCTAAAGGAGAGGTTTGGAAGATCCTACCACAGAGTCTCCAGAAGGAGCTAATCTTGCCAGCTGTTTGATATCAGACTTTTAGTCCCCAAAACTAAGAAGGAATAAATATCAATTGGGAAGCCACATAATTTATGGTAATTTGTCATAATAGTACTAAGAAACTGATATATAAGCTTAAATTTGTACATTTTACCATATGTAAACTTTATCTTAAAAAGATAACCATAAAAATATTGAATTCTAGGGGTGCCTTGAGTGAGTGGTTCAGTTGTTAAGCATCTGCCTTCGGTTTATGTCATAATCCCAGCCAGGGTCCTGGGATTGAGACCTGCATTAGATTCCTTGCTCAGCAGGGAAACCTGTTTTTCCCTCACCCACTTCCCCTGCTTGTGTTCTCAATCTCACTGCACCTCTCTCTGTCAAATAAACATAATCTTTTTAAAAAATATTGAATTCTAGTTTATAGTACATATATGAAGCATTTCAGTGTTGAAACTAAATTTGTATTATTGAAACTGAATGGTAGGTATATGAATGTTCAATATACAACAGCATTGTACAACACACAATTCTTTAAACTTTTCTGTGTACTTGAATTTTTTTATAATAAGGTGTTTGGGAAATAATTGTAAACCTTGATTCATTAGTGGGGAGGTAAAAAATAATTTAATGGGTTAGATGACCATTTTTTAAAAGTAAAATAGAAGAGAACATAAAATAATAATTTCAATTGTACATAATACATAAGCATATACACATACTAGATCATAATGTAAAATTATTTTCTTATGGGGATCAGGTCAAAACTATTGGAGAATTACTACCTTAGTCTCAGAAGTTTCCCAAGATTCCACTTTTTCTCTTCACTATATCACACTAATATTCTTATTCCCAAATCTAATCCATGCATCATTTGTACAAACTCAAAAGTTCTTGTTCTAAAAATGCTTGCATACCCATCTATCGCAGATCCATTATCACAGTTAATGAACCACATTTTATAAAACAAGAGTTTTTTCCAAGGGAATTCACAAAAGCTCTTTGTGAGTTGTATTTATACCTTCAAAATCCCAGGGTAGCATTTAGTAATTTTCTGCATCAAGACCCTAAATGGAAGCTTAAAAGAATTAGCAAAACTCTTACCATATGATCTTCCTTTGTTATTCTTTTGGAGGGCTTAGGCAAAATAAGCTAGCACCTCAAGTAAGGCCACTTGATCCTTTCCAGCTGTACTCTTTGGAAGGTGATCTCTATGCACAACCTGAACTTGAGGGGTGATGAGTTATGCTTCACCTCCTTCAGGGTGGAGTATCTACCTCAATTATTTGAGATTCTTCTGTACAAATGATTCATCTACTCTTATTTATTTGTTCAATCATTTATATCAGTATGGACTCAAGGGTATTTATCTTATACTTCAGTTTATAATCCAACACTGTTTATTTTGTAGCTCTTTTTCCAGCTCTGGCCACTGGGAGCTCTTTCAATTGACTTCTGTGTCCATTTGACACATCCCCATCATTGTGAGGGTATTTTCAAGCACTTTCTAATTTTTTGGCACCAGAGAAGCATCTTGTGTATTTCCTGCTCCAGGAAAAGGAGATCTGATTTTTTAACTGGAGAAGGGTATTGGAAACCAAGATCTGGGTACAATGTGTATTCATTACTTGGGGTGTCATTGCTTCTAATTCCTCTTAGGTGACAGAACACAAAGATATATGTATGAATGTAATTCCATGTGTTTTAAATGGCCTAGTATATATACACATAACTACAAATATTTCTAATGTAACCATGTGAATCTCTATTAAGCATCAGTTCATATGATTTTTCCAACTTAATCCATTAGCACAAGGATCAGTGTAGCCTCCTCCCTTTGTAACCTCTCATGCCAACAGTGAAAAACCTGGTCTTACTCTATGCCACCCATTTGCTTAATTATTCAATTCCAGTATATATGTCCAGTGGCTTCAGAATTCTTAACTTCCACCTCTATGGTAAACAATGTTATCAACTAGGGTACTATGTTTATGTACAGTTTATTTTGCCTTTAGTTTTTATAGACTCCACTCATTTTCTTTTTTCTTTTTTCCTTTTCTTTTTTAAAATAATAATTTATTTTATTTGTTCACTATTCCAAGATTCATTCACACCCAGTGTTCCATGCAATACATGCCCTCAATACCCACCCCCAGGCTCACGCATCTCCTCACTCCCTTCCCTTCCAAAACCCTGTTTGTTTCTCACAGTCCAAAGTCTCTCATGCTTTGTCTCCCTCTCTGATTTACCCCAGTTCACATTTCCTTTCCTTCCTCTACTGTCCTCCATGTTACTCCTTATGGTCCACAAGGAAGTGAAACCATATGATACTTGACTTTCTTTGCTTGGCTTATTTCACTCAGCATAGTCTCTTCCAATCTGGTCCATGTTGCTACAAAAATTGGGTATTCATCCTTTCTGATGGACGTGTAATATTCCATTGTATATATGTACCATATCTTCTTTATTTATTCATCTGTTGAAGGGCACCTTGGCTCCTTCCACAATTTGACGATTGTGGCCATTGCTGCTATGAACATTGGAGTGCACATGGCCCTTCTTTTCACTACATCTGTATCTTTGGGTTAAATACCCAGTAGTAGTGCAATTGCTGAGTTATAGGGTACATCTATTTTCAACTTTTAGAGGAACCTCCATACTGTTTTCCAAAGTGGCTGCACCAGCTTGCATTCCAACTAACAATGTAAGACTGTTCCCTTTTCTCCACATCCTCACCAACATCTGTTACCTCCTGCCTTATTAACTTTAGCTCTTCTGACTGGTGTGAGATGAGGTTAATTTGTATTGTTAAGGCAATGAAACTATTCAGTATGATATTAATGGTGTATGTATGTCATTATACACTTGTCAAAACCCATGGGTTGTATAAAACCAAGAGTGAGGGGTGCCTGGGTGGCTCAGTTGGTTAAGCGACTGCTTTTGTCTCAGGTCATCATCCTGGAGACCCGGGATCAAGCCCCACATTGGGCTTCCCAAGCAGGAAGCCTGCCTTTCTCTCTTTCAGTCCCTCCGCTTGTGTTCCCTCTCTAGCTATGTTCCTCTCTGTCAAATAAATAAATAAAATCTTAAAAACAAAACCAAAAACAAGAGTGAACCCTAATGTGAATTATCAAATTGGGTGGCAATGATGTAATGTAGATTCATCAGTTGTAACAAAAGTGCCATTCTGGTACAGGGCAATGGTGATAGTGGGGAGGTTGTTCACGTATGTGGCAGAAGGTATATGAGAACTCTCTGTTCTTTATGATTCATTTTGTCATGAACTTAAAACTGCTCTAAAACAATAATCTTTTTTCTAAAGTCAACCCATAAAATGGGAGAAAATATTTGCAAGCCATATATCTGATAAGAGAGTTGTTTCCAGAGTATATAAAGAACACAACTCAGTAATAAAGGCAAATAACCCAATTGAAAATAGACAAAATATTTGAATGGATATTTTCCAAAGAAGAGGTACAGATAGTCAAAAGGGATCTGAATAACATTCCTCATTATTAATTATTTGATGATTGCAAATCAAAGTGCAAGAAGATACCACTTCACATCTACTAGAATGGTTATATAAAAAAAGACCCATAATAGCAAGTGCTTAGAAAAATGTGGAGAAATTAGAACCCTCATATCTTGCTCTGAGAATGTAAAATGGTGCAGCTGTTTTGGAAAACAGGGTGGTAGCTCCTCAAACGTAAAACACAAAATCACCATATCATCTACAAATTCCACACCTGGGTATATATCCAATAAAACTTCAACTGATGTTCAAACAAAAAGTTCTCCACTAAAGTTCAGACAACTCAAATGTCCATCAACCAATAAATCCATACCACAGAAAATTATTTGATAAATAAAAGAAATATTAATGCATGCTACATGGATGAACCTTAAAACATTATACAAAGTGAAAGAAGCCAGACACAAAACCGTATACTGCATGATTCCATTAACATGAAATGTCCAAAATAGAAACATAAGATGGGGGTTGTAAAAGAATGGACTGAAGGGAAGAATGGGAAATAACTATTAATGTGCATGGAGTTTCTTTGCACAGAGATTAAATATGTTCCTTTTCTTTTTTTTTTAAGATTTTATTTATTTTACAGAGAGAAACACAGCCAGAGAGGGAACACAAGCAGGGGGAGTGAGAGAGGGAGAAGCAGGCTTCCTGCTGAGCAGGGAGCCCGATGTGGGCCCGATGTGGGCCCGATCCCCGGTCTCTGGGATCATGACCTGAGCCGAAGGCAGTTGCTGAACCAACTGAGCCACCCAGGCGCCCCTGTATGTTCTGAAGGCAGAGAGTGCTGAAGGTTGTACAGCTGTGCATGGGCTAACTACCACTCAATTGCATCCTTTAAAAGGGAGAATCTGACAGTATATGAATTATGTCTCAAAGATGAAACCAGAGAGGGAGACAAACCATAAGAGACTCTTAATCTCAGGAAACAAACTGAGAGTTGCTGGAGGGATGGGGTGACCGGATGATGGACATTGGGGAGGGTATGTGCTGTGGTGAGTGCTGTGAATTGTGTAAGACTGATGAATCACAGACCTGTACCCCTGAAACAAATAATACATTATATGTTAATCAAAAAAAAAGAATAACAAACAAATAAACAAACAAAAACTATTGTAAAAATAACTGTGACTGGGTTGGCAAAAACTCAATAGCTAGAGAGTGATCATAGTTTATTAAACTATCCCAGAGATTCCAGGGGATTAAAAGCATACTTGCCATTTCTAAGAACATGTATAGTCAAGTTAAATGACTCAAGTAAACACTTGCTTTGTGTTTAAAAAAATCGAGTCTAGGGGGTGCCTGGGTAGCTCAGTTGTTATGTGTCTGCCTTCATCTCAGGTCATGATCCCAGGGTCCTGGGATCAAGCCCCACATCGGGCTCCCTGCTCAGTGGGAAGCCTGCTTCTCCCTCTCCCACTCCTCCTGTTTGTGCTCCCTCTCTCATTGTGTTTCTCTCTGTCAAGTAAATAGAATCTTTTTAAAACATTTTTTAAATTAAAAAATTGAGTCTACAGCCCAGTGTCCTAACTTCTCCACAAAGATTATTTGATTTGTTGTTTGGCAAAGCTTACTACATTTTGCTTATCAAAGTGCCTCTTTAGAACCTAGAGAGCTATATGATGTACAGAAGAATTAAATTCTCTTTATTTCCTGAAATCCTATGGAAAATTTAAATGACCAGATTTCAGAATAGCTGTTCAAAACTTCTTTAAGCTTCACTGAGTATAAATCCATAAACATTGCCAAATTAAGTGAAAATTTTCTCTCCCTAGGATCTTTCATTCAAGAACATAATTTAATGCCTGATCAGCTATGTTTATGAGCTGGTCGCCTTATCAACTGCCTTCTTTAAAAGTTCCAGGTGGAATGTCTAGCCATAGTTTGTATCTATTCAGCCCATTGTCTCACTTCTTGTTGCTAGGATATCATAACTTTTCAGTGATGTCAGCCTATTGGTATATTAAAAATTTATTTCTAATCAAGGTTTTATTCTATATAGCCTCAGGAAAAGAGGAAAGCATGGTCCATGCTCACATAAAACAGCTTCCAGAATGACTTTAAATCTCTGATAATAGGTCTAAACTCATTTTTATTTAACAATTGAAAAACCTGACTTTATCATTAAAATTGCAAGTTTTAATTTTGTGTATTAGTTTGCCCATAAGTGGAAGAGGAGGTCATAACACAGAAACCTTTCCTTCCTTCTCGAATGACTGACTCATTTTATCTCCCAAAGATGAAACCTCCAGGGTACAGAAAAAGTCCTCTTATAGAGGAGATTCATTTTCTCCTTCTTTCTGCGGTCTCTGTTTTAAAACTAGAAACTGGAATCATTTATTCCTCCTGACTTCTGAAAGTGACATAGATTAGAAGGTAAAAAATTTGATATTCTTTTCACTTATTTTTATTCCAGTTAATTCAATTCAGCAGGATATATTGAACACTCCCTATGTATAAGTTACAACCAGTCTGGAGAGCATAAAGATGAATATGCAACAGTTACTGTCTTTTATCCAATCATAATGTAGTAAAGACACAGACATGTACACCATGTCCAGTATCAATCTACAGAAGAGCAGAGGATTGAGCTGCTCCAGGCCCACAGATAGGATCCCAGTAGCTGCTTTGGGGCCTGCAGAAACATGGGTCTAGAGCTTGTGTTGGTTATCAAACAAAGGGATGATTAAGATCTGCAGCATTGTCAGGGTACCAGAGGAGCATCAGAGTAACGGCTCTGAGTGGGTTACTACACACGGAAAGCCAGTTTGTGAAAAAATTAATAAATCAGGGCTCTTTTGGACATTCCTAGATGGGGCCCAGGGCCTCTGTCTTGGACACTGAGGGGAGCTGGTAAAGAGGATATGGTCTAACCCTCACCCCTGGTAGGGTGGTCAATATCTTGGGACAGGGCAACTCTATGTGGCAGGAGCATGACTGGGGTTCAAGAAGGCTTTGCAAGCAGTTAAGCTGAGGCCTAAAGGAGAGATGGGATTTCATTAAGCAGAAGTAACAAGGAGTGGGTATGCAAAGTATAAGGGAGAGGATAGCAAAATATGAAGGCGAGAGAATGCTGCTCTCAGTAACAATGGCTAGTAATGGTGGACCAGGAATTTGGCATGTATTCAGCTGTGGGAAGGAGAAAGGAGATTCAAAAGGGACCTTGGTCTAGATTCAGAAGGGTCTTGAAATGCTATGCTAAGTAATTTGGACTTTATTCTATATGTGCAATGAGAATCCACCCAGGGTGGTTGAGTAACACAATGTGACATAGGACCTTTCGATAATAAGCTGACTTATCAATCTAGCTCAGTAATGGTTACAAATCATTTGCTTTTAAGCTTGTTCTGATTATTGTCTCTTTGCCTGCTAAGATCCATCCTTCACTGTCTCTCTCTCTCTCTCTTGCACTGTGTCCCAGGAGGCTGGCTCCACCAGGCTCCCTTCCCCTCTGCCTCCCAGTTGAGTATGGCCAGTGGGAGGTACCAGCTGGATTTTGGCAGCCAGAAAGAGGGAGTGCGTTTGGTCAGAGACTGTGTACCTCTGCCAAGGCTTCAGCTCTTTCTACAGCTACAGCTCTCACCAAGTTCTGGTAACTGCTGCCTTCTCCTGCCCCTTCAACTCTAAAGATGGTAATGGCTTCCTGCTGTTCCTGGTCCATGGATGTCTCACCCTCCCTTAATGTTTCTCTTTCCCTTGATGTATTAGGGGAGGGGAGATAAACCACCCCTGGGGTTCATGGTTCACTAAGAGGACACACATTGCTCAACATACAGTCATAACCAGGGCTCAGATTTATTACAGCAAAAGGGAAAATCAACTAAAGTAAAAGGAACACAGGTAAAATCTGGAAGAAACCAGGCACCAACTCCAAAGGTACTCTCCCAGCAGAGTCCCACAAGATGTGCTTTCTTCCTCCCACAATGAGTTGTGGCAGCATGGATGAAATGTTGTCTGCCAGGAATGCTTACTAGAGACTTAGTGCCCAAGATTTTCATTGGGAGCCAGTCACATAGGCACCAATTGTATAGCACCTGTCAAATTTTCAGACTCCATACCTCTTGTATAGCATCTACCAAAATCCCAGACTCCTAGAAGGAAAGTAGGTGTTCAGCATACATTATATTGTTTGCATTAGTGGTTTGTGCACAGTGAACTATTCTTATCAGGGAATAATGGGAACTCTCCCCAGATCCAAGCTCCCAGGTGCCAGCCAAGGGCCAACTTTGCAAGTAAGTCTCCTGAAGGATAGCAGTCCACTATGCTAACTCTTTCCTGTACACCTGTCCACATTTCTGTAAAGGATTTCTTCATTAAAGACTTTTTAATCAAACCCTTTGGAGTAAGTCATTTCTTCCCCCTGGACCTTAACAATTACAAAACAATATCCATATCTATTCATATATCTGTTCATACTTTTATATAAATTGATAGGCAGTCACTTCAGCAAACTCACATTTCTCTTCAGTTTTTCTTCAGCATTTCTCAGGTCTGAGACTCACCACGGAACATCCAAGGTGCCCCTAGGTTGCTGAGGCGCAGCCTAAATTGTGAGTCCTGCCCCCATTTTTAGACTCACATGACTGAGTGTCTCTCTTCATTTGTCCTCTAAGGACCCTCTGGGGATGAATCCTCAGGCTATTCATCTGAGGCTCTGAAACACTTCCTACCACTTCACACCTCTTCTTTTAAGGGCTGGGCCAGCACCAACCAGCCAGAAGATGAGGAATCCCAATGCCACCCCCGTCCTGAGCCTGAGCTAGTCCTCTTTTAGAATCCTCTGCTCTTCCACCCTTGACACTGTCACTGACTAAATGGATCTGGACTTTTCAAAGGCTCAGTAGACACACAGCTGCTTAAACTTTTAGGCATTTTGACCCTATGATGCCCTCCAACAAGGATAGTCCTCTTATGACTCATCCACTAGTCTGTGGCCTTATTACTCCCTTTCCTCAGGTCCAAGCCCATCTCATCTTCCTTTCCTGCTGTTGTGAGTATTTGGGCTATCTATCATTACCTTTAAATTTTTTTTTTTTAAGATTTTTTTATTTATTTGACAGAGAGAAACACAGCGAGAGAGGGAACACAAGCAGGGGGAGTGAGAGAGGGAGAAGCAGGCCTCCCGCCGAGCAGGGAGCCCGATGCGGGACTCGATCCCGGGTCTCCAGGATCATGACCTGAGCCGAAGGCATTCGCTCAACCAACTGAGCCACCCAGGCGCCCCTATCATTACCTTTAAAACTACCTCAAAGTTAGTGGCTTAAAGTATCAACCATGTCATTATGCCTCATACTTCTGTAGACCAAGAATTTGGGCAAGGTTTGGCTGAACAAATCTTCTGGTCCACCCAGCGTCAACTGGGACCCCTCACTGTATTTAATCAGCAGTTGGGCTGGGTCAGAGGGTCCAAGACAACAGGAAGGCTCGGTGGATCTCCTTTCTGCTTGCATGTAGTCTCAGGGCCTCCGCATGTGATTTCTTTAGCGAGTTGGTTCTATTTCTTACACAACAGTCAAAGGCTCCAAGAAACCATGATAGACACTGGCAGCCTTTGTAAAGGCCAGGCCTGGAGCTGGTGCAGCATCACTCCTGCCGTGTTCTATTGCTCCATGCAATCAGAGGCCAGCCTGTTCACGGAGAAGGGGAGCAGACCCTACCTCTCTTTGGGAGCAGTGTCAAAGAACTAAGGGTCACATTTATGGAGATTCCTCTCACAGTCAAGTGCATCCACGTAATGTCCAAAGGACTAACGAATGACCCTAAACTACATCTTGTTCCTCCCAATTTGAGAATCACCAAGCAGTTGGAAGTAGAACACTGATAATCATGGCAGCAGGATCAACACTGGCACACAGCTGGGGTAGTTTTGCTTTTTCATTTCCCTCCTCTTCCTTATATCACTGTTCATAGTAATGTCTCAAGCTAAAGAATCATTTTCTCCTCCAGGCACTAAAGCCTGAGTCCTTCACACCAAGAGGATTATAAATCACAAACATGAGATTGGATTTTGCAACACAACTGGTGTTGAAGATCCTTTGGCAGTGACTTTTTCTCGCCTTGTCTGTTTTTTTCCAGAGGAGCATCTGTCAGAGGACTGTGGTGTCCTTCTGTGCTTATGATTTGTTTCCCTCCTGGTTCAGGCCAGGCCACCCACCCTAGGCGTGGGATGACTGTGATCTTCTTGAAGCCATTCCAGGAGCATGTGTTCAGGCTTTGTTCCCAGAAGTATAAGGAATGAAACCACCCTATAGAAATCCTCCTGGAAAAGCCCCATGGACTGTGTTCAGGAGACCCTCTTACTGAATTCTATTTTCTAGAGAAGATTCTTTCAGGAAGGGTCCAGCATCCACACGACTTGCCACTCCAGAAGGTACATGTGCTGTTTCTGAGTAAAATTGTTTAATTGAAGCACAGATGAATACCAATAGGAAAGATAGTGTTAATTGAGGAGAGATTTTAAAGGACTATATGAACATATTACTGAATAATGTGCATTATTTGTACACACATTTTAAAGTCAAAAGATACTAAAAATAATCTGTGACATTAACATATCCAAGCACCCTTCAGAGCTATGATCTTATAGGAACCTCATTTGGCCCTTTGTAAAGTGCATCTCCATCATGCAGGTGATAATGTTCAGATGACTTACATCAATTGCTTAATGTCACCTAGATCTTCTGTAATCAAATAATACATAGTACATTTGAAAGAGAGAACAGATGATTTTCTTATTTTTAAATAGAACAATAAATAAAATTTGGGTTTCAGTGTTCTGTCAATAGGAATTTTCTATCATTCCACACTGTCCATTTGTTATTCTACACTTTGTCCATTTCTTCCATCCAAATTGCAAAGCATCTTCTCATTTTATACCCCTTCACATACTGAAGGGTAGTCTGCCCATCTTAAGATTCACACCACACTTACAGAAGAGGACAATAGCTCCAGAGAGGTCCCTGATTGCCATTTTATGTAACACTGCTTGAGCCAAAGAACAGCTCAAACTTTGCATGTGAGAGCTGATCCTAACCAATGTTAGTGACTACCTGAACCAATCTGATTTTTTTTCTTGGGAATTTGAATTTGAGACAGGGAAAAAGGTACAGAAGCAGAAAGACTGCAGAGCCAAGGTCATGAAGCAGCAGAGGTCAGGAGTTGATGGAAGACTGCGTAAATAAAAGCCACTGAGGAACCAGAAGATATAAGAAGGCAGAGACCATTAAAGAAGAAAAAAGGAGGAGGAAGAGGAGAATAAGAAAAACTCGGACAGAAAGGAACCTTGAGTAAGCAGAAGATGAAGGACACATATATTAGAGAGGAAGGTAGTTGCTTGGGAACGGTTGGAGGATAAATAGCAAAGAGTTGAGTCCCTATAATTTCAGAGCCCCTCAGTTAGGACTGACAACTCAACTGCCAAGGGGACATCCAGGTGACTCAGCCCCTAAAATCACACTGGACCCCAGTGACCTCCTAGTTCATAAACCCTGTTCCCTCTGCTCCCTGGCATCAACAACAATTCCTGGGGTCCCATGAAGCTGATGGTCTGTCTTACCTACACCCAAGAGTATCCTCATGATAAATCTCCTATTATTTGAAGTGAATTGAGTGAATCTTATTTCTTGCTACCAATAAGACTAACTAATGAAAAATTATAATGTACTCTTTATAAACTAAGTAGAAGATGAGAAAAATGTTAGTGTTCTTAAAAGTTTGGTTTATTGGGGGGACCTGGGTGGCTCAGTTGGTTAAGCGTCTGCTTTCAGCTCAGGTCATGATCTCATGGTCCTGGGATTGAGCCCCATGTCAGACTCTCTGCTCAGCCTAGCATGTGCTTCTCCCTCTTCCTCTGCCTGTTGCTTCCCCTACATGTGGACTCTGTCTCTTTCTCTTTGTCAAATAAATAAAATCTTAAAAAGAAATTTTTGGGGACGCCTGGGTGGCTCAGTTGGTTAAGCGACTGCCTTCGGCTCAGGTCATGATCCCGGAGACCCGGGATCGAGTCTCACATCAGGCTCACTGCTCGACGGGAAGCCTGCTTCTCCCTCTCTCACTCCCCCCTGCTTGTGTTCCCTCTCTGGCTGTTTCTCTCTGTCAAATAAATAAAATCTTTAAAAAAAAAAAAAAGAAATGTTTGGTTTATCAAATAGGGCACCATGCTATTGTGACAATACAGACTTGAGATAAAAAAAACATATACCTCTAAGGATAATTTTTACACTGTCTCCCTAGTTATCCTAGTGATACCAGCAACAACACAATGTCCTGGATCAAGTGTCTATTCTCAACCCAGAGCCCAAGACAATGTTCTATATGTAGGAAGTGGTCAACACACATTAACCCCTGCAGTTGATAGGAAATATTGAAGATAAATCTACCAGAAGTTATAAGCCAGGGGTGATAGCATCCCCTTAGGGGGCATCTGAAAACAAGTTGAGACACTTTTACTTTTCAGTGACTGAGATCTTCTGTTGGTATTTTATGGAAAAGGCTCAGGAAGACTGAAATTCTTGGAATTCTCACAGTGGTCTCATACAATGAGAAATTATCCCGATAAAAACGCAAATGCTGTCTTTTTTAAGAACTCTGGAACTTCCCACATATGTATGTGGTTGCCAAGCTAAATACTACAACCTGTAGCCTGATCCATGGTCAAACAACACAACAGCGTATTTTAAATTGTGATCATTCCAGAAAATTCATAACATGTGCTAAGTTAGCTACAGACCAGTCTCAGTTCTTGCATTCTAGCCTTTGCCTTGAAGGACAATGAACTTCCTTCTAGGATCAACCTCACCCCAGAGTAGTAGACAAGAAGATATGTTTTTCAGGTTAAGAAGACAGAACATATTTTGTTTAACAGTTTGTTAGCTTCATTTATTACTTGTACATATTGAGACTTCTAGTATGTGGGCTTCCATTTTTTTTTAAGATTTTATTTATTTGACACAGAGAAACACAGCCAGAGAGGGAACACAAGAAGGGGAAGCTAGAGAGGGAAAAGCAGGCTTCCCGCTGAGCAGGGAGCCCAATGTGGGGCTCGATCCCAGGTCTCCAGGATCATGACCTGAGCTGAGGGCAGAGGCGTAACCACTGAGCCACCCAGGAGCCCCCTGGGCTTCCATTTTTAATGTTGCCCAGATCCCACATAAGTTAGCGGTGGAACTGCCCAGGCCCCAGTTGGCTGGTCTGTGTGTAATTAAAAAAAATAAAGTACATTGTAGGACTCTGAGAAATAATCACTTACCTTAACTGATATAGTTGATCTACAGTTTAAATTTGTTCCCTCAAGGAAAACTGTGGAAAAGTTCTCTTTTCCAGATCATATTGGACATATGACCTCCTCCTGGGGACCCGGAATTTGTCATAGTTTTGCTGGTTTGGCTGGGTCTCCTTGGGAATCAGCTATGCTTCTGCCTTTGAAGTCTTGGCTTCCCATCCCAATTTGAGAAAACTAGAATCTTTTGATAACATGCAAAACCCATGCTCACTTATTTTTGATGAAACAGCTACCTACCAAATATGTTTCATCACCCAGACTCTAAAGAACAGGAATGGAAAGTATGATCACTGATCACATTAAGAAAAAAATTTCAGATGAATAATCCAAAGCTTGCTAATATTTCTTTTAGGGGATGAGATGAGAAACAAGTGTTTTCCTTCCTTAAGAGCTTGCCTGATGACCAGAAATGTCCGTGTCATTTCAGTTTCAGTCTCAGAGCAATTTTTTTTCTTTATGTTTTGTTAAAGCATCACTTTCTATTTGCTTCCTCTGATCACTTTGAAAGGAAATAAATATAACAGTGTGTTTGAATTTTTTCTGCTTTGAGGCTTAATGCACAGAATTTTTCTCCTTTAGAAGACACTCAAAATGACCTCCTCAGAAATCTAACTGAATAATGAACAGCATAGGGAATGTAGTCAATAATATTGTAATAACTTGGCACAGGGACAGATGGTAACGAGACTTATCATGGAGATCATTTCATAACCTCTATAATTATCGAGGTACACCTGAGTGGCTCAGTCAGTTAAGCAGCCAGCTCTTGATTTTCACTTAGGTAATGATCTCAGAGTCCTGGGATTGAGCCCCACATCAGGCTCGATGCTCAGCAGGGAGTCTGAGGACTCTCTCTCTCTCTTTCTCTCCCTTTGTCCCTCATGCCACTTGCACTGTCTCTCTCAAATAAGTAAACAAATCTTTAAAATAAATAAATAAAAATACCAAATCACTATGATGTATACCTGAAACTAATAGAATATATATATATATATATTTTAAAAATCTTAGTGAAGCTTGCACTCACATAATCATTTTTTTCTTTCCACCTTTTTTTTAAAGCCATGTGTTGCTATGACAATTGCCCACTTGATTTCAAACAGACTCTGCAGCATAAATGTGACTATTTCCTGAAGAAGAAGAATGCTGGTTTGTCTTCTGAGTTGAAAAAGTGTGGTCTCTATGTGATCTCCACCTTGAAGTCAGAGCACTAAATTAGGAGTCAGGAAAAGGCTCAGATGCCAGTCAGGTGAGGAGCTCTCCAGATTGCAGCTTCTTCTCCAGAGCAGGAAACTTATCTGAGGTCACTTCTAACCCAGAAGGTCTACAATTCCACAGGTTAATTTCTTCATCCTAGAGGAAATCTCTGGAAAGCTCCAGAGAGACTCAGTGCAGTACTTCTATCAGGGAAGCAACTGATTTTCCTCCTTTCATTCTCCAAGAAAAAAGTAAAGGCAGAATGAAATGCACAAACAAGATTCATTTTATTATAAAGTCTCTTAGAAGTATTTCTTAATGTTATCAAGTTCTTGTACAATGTGCCTGATGTACCAGAAACTGTTCCAAGACTTTCAAAGGTATTAACTCATTTAATCCTCACTGCAACCCTATAAGATGGGCAATAATACTATATCACCAGTTTACAGATAAGGAAACTGATGTAACCAATGCTAAGTGACTTATCCAAGGTCATTCGACTGTCAGTGGTGCACTGGGATTTGAACCCAAGAGATGCAGTTCCAGAGTCCAGATATTTACTGACCACAGTCAACACTCTCATCTATAAATAAGCAGACTGGTGTAGTGGGAAATATCTGAAATTTGGCATCTAACTGTGTTGAAAGCGCAACTCCACCACCTCATGGACTTACTTAACCCCCGCAGCATCAGCTGTCTATTAGCAAAACATACCTTCAAAGACCAGTAGTGTAGTTTTAACCAGATAATGCATGAAAAAGTATTCTGTAAACTTTAGAACGTTACATGAACAAATCTATCATTGTTAGATAATAGCTAAAAGCAGCAGTTTCATTAAGCAGACAAAGTCATAAGCTAAAAGATATAGTTCTAAATTTAAAAATAAAGGATTCAATTTTCCTTTTGGGGCATGGCGTGGGGGGATAAAAATATGGGGGCCAAGGGTTAAGGGCAGAGAAAAAGTATGGCATTTTAGGGGGAGTGAGTTTTTGCAGGGATCTAAAATAACACTACTTTGCCTGAACAAAATGAAGAGGAGGACATAATGGTTTCTGAGTCACTTCCTTCAACTCATTTTGGTTCCATCAAATACTGGAAGGATTTGGGCAGGACCCAGACACCACTGTAATGGGATGGAATTCATTCAACTGTCTGAAACAAGAACCAGAAAGGTCTAAGTGACAAAACGCAGCAACATTCAATATTGGCCCAGCTTCCTTGGTGGTCTGGATGCTATGAGTTGGCTTGTTAAAGGGTCCAGCAGCCTACCAGTAGGTACTCGCCCACTTTCCTCTCTGTTCTCCATTCTTCTTTCCCAGGGGGTCCCAAGGATTCAACCTGCATTTATCTCCTTGTCAGGGTGTCTGTTCTATCTCCTGCTCTATACGTTGGGTTTCATCTTTCACTAAGATATGATCTGACAGAAGGCACACTGTCCCCAGGCTTCCTTTCCTTATTGGCTCCCCAGATAAACATTTAGGCCTTTTTTATTTTGAGAGTTTCAACACTATCCATTAGTTGAAGCAGCCAGTGGGTAACCAAAGGATCGTAGATGCTCATGTTACACCTTCACTGGTCTTTCTTGCTTCCCAAATGGCCAGAGAACCTCCTCAGAGAGCATCACTCCTGGAAGACAGTGTGAGCTACACTGGATCTCGCACCAGCTGGCTCTGTAAATTCTGGTCCTTATGGGCACCTGGATGGCTCAGTGGGTTAAATGCCTTCCTTCGGCTCAGGTCAAGATCCCAGGGTCCTGGAGCCCAGCATCGAGGTCCCCGCTCAGCAGAGAGTTGGCTTCTCCCTCTCCTTTTCCCTCTGCTATTCTCCCTTGGGTGCTGTGTGTGTATGTGTGAAATAAATAAAATCTAAACATATTTTTTTAAAAGATTCTGGTCCTTATGAGCTGCTTCCTAGCTTTGGCTCTGAGGGTCACTTGGCTTATGTCCCACTGTCAAACCTTCACTCTCTCTTCAGGTCAATGGCTCTAGTGTATCTACGTAAGGAAGTTCTTTCCCCTTTGGCCTCCAAGGAAACATTTCTGGTTTCAGGTAAGTTGCCCCACACAACAGACATTTTCTTCACCTTCCCAAACTCCCTTTGTCTTGGGTTCCCACCCCTTCCTCACCTCCTCCAACCCCCAAATCCAGAGCTCTTTCCTATGTGTTCTCTTGTAACCAGCAACTCAGCAAGGAAGAACAGTTATATCTCATTTGGTCTAGAGTGGCTCATTTTTGTTTCAACGGGAAATTTTTCTCTTCTTTTTTTAAAACTTTTCCAAACTATGAAAGTAATGTATATTCACTTCTCTAAGTCAAACAATGCAGAGAAAGTCCATAGTCTTCTCATCTTCAACCAATTCCATTCCTAGCTTTATAAATGACATCAGTTTGTTTCACAGTTTCTCCTCCCATCCTTCAAAATTGGATCCTATCATTTGCATTGATAGCTGTTCTTAATCTTTTTAGAGTCACTGATAAAAGCTATGAACACCCTTCCTAATGTTTACATGTGTGCACACACACAGACAACTTTGCTTTGATTTCAAGGGATTCATAAACCCTAATGTAAGAACTCCTATTTCTGAGCTTGTGCCTCAAGATCAACATTTCTTGCACACTTGTACTCTCAAGGGCTAGTCCCATAATCCCTGATATTTACACTCCTTCCTCCAAGAGTGGCCACACAAATGCCCCTTTGACTTGTCTCTCCCATAAGGAGCACCCTTCTGGAACCTCTTACCAGAGTCCAGCTTCCTGTCTGAGGAAGCTCTGTATTCTGCATCTCATTTTAAGAACTGACAAGGAAGTAGAACTGGATCAGATGCTAAACTAGTTCTAGTGCTGAAATCCTGGTTTTCTTGGTAATGAAATTCTCCACCCATCTTCCCTCTACCATCCTCTAACCTCCCCCTTCCCAAATGTCATCCCGCTTCCTTCCAATGTAAAATCCCTCACATCTAAAAAAAAAAGAAAAAAAAAACTGAACTCATAGAAACAAGAACAGATTAATCATTGTGAGGGAGAAGGAATGGTGAAGATGGTCAAAAGATACAAACTTCCAGCTATAAGTAGGTTAAGTGATGGGGACTATAGTTAACCTACTTAAAGATAAATAAAATCTTTAAAAAAAAATAACCTACTTAAAGATAAATAAAATCTTTAAAAAAAAAGAAAAAGAAAAATGCTAACAGAATAGATCTTCAAAGTTCTCAACACACACATAGACACACACACACACACACACACACACACAGATACACAAAATTGTCACAGTGGAAGGTGATGGATGTATTAACTTTATTGCAGAAATCATTTTTTTAATTTTTTTTTTATTTGACAGAGAGGAACACAGCCATAGAGGGAGCACAAGCAGGGGGACTGAGAGAGGGAGAAGCAGGCTTTCCGCCAAGCAGGAAGCCTGATGTGGGGCTCGATCCCGGGTCTCGGGGATCATGACCTGAGCCGAAGGCAGTTGCCCAACCAACTGAGCCACCCAGGCGCCCCCAGAAATCATTTTTAATATATATATATATATATACATATCAAATCATCATTTGTACACTTTAAGCTTATACAATAGTAATTGTCAATTATATCTCTATAAAGTTGAAAAAAATTAAAATGAAAACAAATTCAAATCTAAAAAAATAAATAAAAATAAAATCCTTCAGGCTCAAAGAGACATTTTATTTAAATTCAGTTAGCTGGGGCACCTGGGTGGCTCAGTCGTTAAGCGTCTACCTTTGGCTCACGTCATGATCCCAGAGTCTTGAGTTCAAGCCCCACGTCAGGCTCCCTGCTTGGTGGGAGGCCTGCTTCTCCTTCTCGCACTCCCCCTGCTTGCGTTCCCTCTCTAGCTGTGTTTCTCTCTGTCAAATAAATAAATAAATCTTAAAAAAAAATAAAAAAATAAGTTCAATTAGCCAATATATAGTACATCATTAGTTTCAGGTGTAGGGTTCGATAATTCATCAGTTGTATGTAATACCTATCACAACACTTGCCCTCCTTAATGCCCATCACCCAGTTTCCTTATCTCCCCACCCACCTTCCCTCCAGCAACCCTCAGTTTGTTTCCTAGAGTTAAGAGTCTCTTATGGTTTTTCTCCTTCTCTGATGACTTCCCATTCAGTTTTCCCTCCCTTCCTCTATTCAAAGAGACATGAATACACAATTTTCACTCAGGGAAAGGCAAAATCCTTCCATTCCACAATCAAGCAAATAGTGTTCAAAAAGTAGGAAACTCCTATTTCAACAAACAATACATATAAAGATACATGGGATTTTTCTTCACTACTTTCCTCCCTCTTCCCACAATGGCAAGTTATAGATAAAAAAGCTATGCATCAAAGTTTTTAAATAAATAAATGAAAGCACTTACCAAGCATTTGTTCACATAGCTCTATGTTCAGCCATGTGTGGAATGCTTCATTCAAAGACAGACTCTACTGACAAATAAGAATGGCAGGGGACTGACTCACAAACATCTAACAGACAGAGTTAGATGAAGATCAACATTTCTCATGGCATAATATTGGCATTAAGTATTTCTCACTGCTTAATAGCAGCATTAAGTGTATCTGTAAGAACCAAGGACTCACTGGAGTAATAAATAAATACATGCTTATCAAAGAAATACTTACTATGATCTGCATATTTTTGAAAATTATGATATTAAAATCCGGAGGTTGTGGCAAAACTGACATACACGGCTGGCATCCTATTAGCTGGATTTTTACAATTCTTTGCTTATATATAAGAAAGAAGCATAAGAACATTCCAACATTATGCCCTTGTAATCATAATCCTATGCCCTAGGAATTTAGCCTAAAGTAGTCGTTTTTTAAAAGGGAAGAAAATGGAAGGGCAGGAGAAAGATCCCAACATTTACTGAATGTCTATTATATACTGATCCCTCTGCCAACACTTTACTACATCATCTCATTTAATCTTTGTGGTAATCATGCAAGACAAGCATGTTTTTTTCTTTTTTATGGGGAAGCAAAATGCTTGCATGATCACCACAGGGTTAAATAAAGCCATCAAAATTCTTCCAGAGAATTTTCATGGAGGTGATCGGAAACAGCTAGGATATTGGCCTTGGTATATCGTGGTATATCCTGCAGAAAAGAGGGCCATGGGGAGAAATGGAGAGTGGAGCAGCGGCTCCCAGCCCTACAGAAGACAAAGCTTCCTGTTACAATCACTATTTTATACGGTCCCTTTACCATCCCAAAGTGAAATGTATAGATAATATAGCTATACATAAATGTACCATATCTGAAATGTATAGATAATATAGCTTACATGCATTCATATTTTTTAAACAAGTGTAATGGCCCAATTGTTATATAAGAGAGAAATAAAAGGAAAGTAATTTATGATAAAATCCTAGGTATTGCTTGACACAAACCACGCAAAAAGACAGAAGTTTTTTCTAAAATGAACTGTAGGAGCAGCACTAGCTCCACTGAGAATGGATGAACTAGAAATAAAGAAGCTGTAGGTAGGTTTAAAAAAAAAAAAAAGGAAGGATATGAATTGGAAGAGAAGTTTGATTTGGAAGATGAAACTTTGGAGTTCCCCTTGACATTGTCAGAGTGGGGGAAGTGGGACAGATAAGGCACCAGAGCCCTTGGGCAGACTTGAGGAGACAGTGACAGCTGCCACCCAAGGGGGAGATGACAGCCCCAGGCCACTTGTAGCTCCATACTTGCAAGAAACTTGACATATTGAGCTGGATGAAAACTTAGTCACTCTGGGTCATCCTTCTTGTTTTCCCAGGGAAACAAGTGTAATGATTTTTCTGAGATCTTAAATGTGTCCTGAAGGAAAATGTTACAGACCTGCACAACCACTTAGCTTCAAACCAGGTGTGTGAGATAAATGGTCAAGACGGAGTTGAAGGCAACACTGAAAGTTACTTTTCGGGGACAATCAAGAACTTGACGTGATTGTTCCCTGAGTAGAAGAAAGAAATGGAAGGGAAGGTCATAAAGAAATGTTGATCTTTGTGTTTAATCAAGGTTGGTGATTGGCAGCACTATACAGAGAAAAGCATGCTGGCCTTGGAGTCCGGACACCTGTATTCGAGTTTGGGGTCTGCTGTCTATCACCTGCGTGGTTTCAGGCAAGTCATTTAACTTGTTCAATCTTTATTTTTCAAATAACAAGTCAGAAAATCTTGGGGCCTTTTGGTGGCTCAGTTAAATGTCTGACACTTGGTTTTGGCTTGGGTCATGATCTCAGGGTTGTGGGGTCCAGCCCTTCCTCAGCTCCAGGCTCAGTGTGGAATCTGCTTGGGGATTCTCTCTCTCTTCCCCTCCCCCTCAACATGCAAACACACTCTCTCTCTCAAATAAATACATATTTTAAAAAAGAAAAGAAATTCTAATAACTTATCTCAATAGAGTTGTTGAGAAACACCAAGAAAATGTGTGTTTGGAGGAGGCTTGTAGTACTGGGAAGTATCGGAGAAACTATTATCTATTAAATTGTGTTTCCTACTATTACCTATTAAAATAATGCCAATGAATGTGTTTTCTGCAAAAAATAGCCTAATAACTTCAGAATAATGAATGATAAATAATCAGTTTTCTTTGCCAAGTACCCTTTAAAAGCCAAGGTGTCTTATACAAAGTGGAGGTCAGAGAACATCTCCTAAAGTAAGGAAGCTGACTCAGCTGTCTCTAGAACTCAAGAGTTTTCCCTCAGACACTGAGGAGAACAAATTGACAGAAACCTTTCAATATTTTCCTTCTAAGCCAAAGGTTCAGGGTATTGACAAGACACAAAGGAAGTCAAGGATACATCTCATATGGCACTTACTCCCAGTTCTATCCTTTCTGGCACCACAGGTTCTCCTGCGATTACTATGTCCTTTTAACAACATCCTCCAAGGAGCAACTCAGGGAGAGGCTCTATGTAGGAAGCACACATCACATGAGCTTTCAGTCTTAATTCAGTTGAAACCCAAACAGTCTGCAGCTGGAGAAAAACCCTGCTGACTTGCCAAGAATCACTGGGACAGTGTGCTCCAAACAGTGTCATTTAAGTAATAAACTCACAGCAGTGAAATTAGCCTTGCTAGTTCCTTCCCTGAGGAACAGATATCGATTGTGATTTAAAAATTTCAGGAATAAAAGCCTGAGGCTGGGCAGCAAGTCCTCCCTGGGGGAAACCAAAGACAATGGCCAATGGCCAACTGGGCTCTGAGATTGGATTTCAACAACCTCTGAGATGCATAAATACTGAACAAAATATGAAGAAGCCTATGATCACCTTGGCCCCAGGCAGACATCACATAAACACTTGAGTCTGCTTTTAGGTAAAGGAGACAGAATGGGAAGGAGAGGCAACTTGACTGAAATGCGGAGCTATTTTCCTGGGTTTCTGGAAGGATGGAGGGTGTTGTGAGCAGCAGACCAGGAGAAGAATCATTCTCAAACTCATTTCATCTCAAAAATAGGGACACTAAGTTTGGAATACAGCTTAACTCCACAGAGAAATCCTCCAAAGAATATTAAATAAGAGACATGTATGAAGTGGATCAATTTTCCTGCCGTCAGAATTAAAAGTCTTAGAAGCATAGTCCGAGTGTCCTCAGCCTACTTGATATGGGAAATTCACTGGGGCTCTTCTGGTGTGATGTTGAACTCCAGCTATATTCCTTCAAAGAAACCACTGGTATTTATGTCACTTCAAACACAATACCTCCATTGTTTCTCATATCTGTGCCCTGTGGTAGAGGACTCATCCAAGCCAATGACATCCCCCTTCATATAATCCTTCAAAGCAAGGCATCTTCTTCCTCCTTCTTAATGTCGTAATGGTGCTTCTCCATCTTCCAACAACTATTTCCTTTCCAATCACACACACACACACACACACACACACACACACACACACACACACAGATAGATGATAGATAGATAGATAGATAGATAGATAGATAGATAGATAGATAGATAGATGCCCAAAGGAGAGTCATATTGTCTTGATGGAGTGCTGGTAGAATATGTTGTGACTACATTCCCAAATTACAAATCTTAGCAAGAGAACAAAGATAAATCAGAATGTCTCTGTAATAATTTCCCAAGTTGGGGGAGAAAAAAAGGTCTGCTTTTAACGTAGTGGGGGAAAAAACAGAAGCAATATGCATAGATCCCTAGCCTTCTTTTTTTTTCATTAACTTCAGAAAGCTGTACTTTATTTTTTTTATTGTTACTTAAATTTTTTTTCAGTGTTCCAAGATTCATTGCCCATTCCCCACACCCAGTGCTCCATGCAATAGGTGCCCTCAGTACCCACCACCAGGCTCTCCCATCCCCCTACCCCCTTCCCTCCAAGTCCCTCAGTTTGTTTCTGTGTCCAAAGTCTCTCATGTTTTGTTTCTCTCCCTGAATTACCCTACTTTCCATTTACTTTCCTTCTCCTACTGTCTTCTATATTACCCCTTATGTACCACAAGTAAGTGAAACCATGCGATACTTGACTTTCTCTACTTGGCTTATTTCACTCAACATAATCTCTTCCAGTCCAGTCCATACTGCTACAAAAGTTGGATATTCATCTTTTCTGATTGAGGCGTAGTATTCCATTGTATATATGTACCACATCTTCTTTATCCATTCTTCTGTTGATGGGCACCTTGGCTCTTTTCACAGTTTGGTGATTGTGGCCATTGCTGCGATGAACATTGAGGTACATATGGCCCTTCTTTTCACTACATCTGTCTTTGGGGTAAATGCCCAGTAGTGCAATTGCAGGGTCATAAGGTAGCTCTATTTTTAATTTTTTAAGGAATCTCCACACTGTTTTCCAAAATGGCTGCACCAGCTTGCATTCCCACCAACAGTGTAAGAGAGTTCCCCTTTCTCCGCAGCCTCTCCAACACTTGTTGTTTCCTGACTTGTTCATTTTGGCCATTCTGACTGGTGTAAGGTGGTATCTCAGTGTGGTTTTGATTTGAATTTCCCTGATAGCTAGTGGCACTGAACATTTTTTCATGTGTCTGTTAGCCATTTGTATATCTTCTATGGAGAAGTGCCTCTTCATGTCTCTTGCCCATTTTTTGATGTGTTCATCTTCTTTTTGGATGTTGAGTTTGAGTAGTTCTTTATAGATCTTGGATACCAGCCCTTTGTCTGTAGTGTCATTTGCAAATATCTTCTCCCGTTCTGTGGGTTGCCTCTTTGTTTTGTTGACTGTTTTCTTTGCTGTACAGAAGCTTTTAATTTTGATGAAGTCCCAGACGTTCATTTTCGCTTTTGTCTCCTTTGCCTTTCGAGACGTGTCTTGAAAGAAGTTGCTGTGGCCGATGTCAAAGAGGTTACTGCCTATGTTCTTTTCCAGGATTTTGATGGATTCCTGCCTCACATTGAGGTCTTTCATCTATTTCAAGTTTGCCTTTGTGTGTGGTGTAAGAGAATGGTCTAGTTTCATTCTTCTATACGTAGCTGTCCAATTTTCCCAGCACCATTTATTGAAGAGACTGTCTTTTTACCACTGGATACTTTTTCCTGCTTTGTCAAAGATGATTTTCCCATAGGTTTGTGGGTTCATATCTTGACTCCCTACTCTGTTCCATTGGTCTATTTCTCTGTTTTTGTGCCCATACCATGCTGTCTTGGTAATCACAGCTTTGTAATAAAGCCTAAAGTCAGGTAACGAGATGCCCCCAGCTTTGTTTTTCTTCTTCAGCAATTCCTTAGTGATTTGGGGTCTTTTTTGGTTCCATATAAATTTTAGGATTGTTTGTTCCAACGCTTTGAAGAAGGTTGGTGGAATTTTGATTGGAATAACATTGAAAGTATTGATTGGTCTGGGCAGTATAGACATTTTGACAATGTTTATTCTTCTGATCCATGAGCATGGAATGCTCTTCCATCTTTTTGTGTCTTCTTCAGTTTCTTTCATGAGTGTTCTGTAGTTCCTCGAGTAGAGATCCTTGACTTCTTTGGTTAGGTTTATTCCTAAGTATCTTATGGGTTTTGGTGCTATAGTAAATGGAATCGATTCTCTGATTTCCATTTCTATTTTTTCATTGTTAGTGTATAAGAATGCAACTGATTTCTGTGCATTGATTTTGTATCCTGCCACATTACCGAATTGTTGTATGAGTTCTAGTAGTTTGGGGGTAGAGTCTTTTGGGTTTTCCACATAGAGTATCATGTCATCTACTAGCCTTCTTTTATGTGTGGTGTCTTGGGGAATTCTAGAGCCAGACTGCCTGGGTTTAAACCCTGGTTATGTGATGTATCGACTGTGTGACATTGGGAAGTTATTTAACCTCTTTGTGCCTCAATTTTCATCTATAAATAATGTTAAGTACAAATATTAATCCATGGACTTATTTTGAGGATTAAATAAAATAATATATGTAAAACACTTAGAGTAGCTCCTAGGATGTCCTAAGCATGTATCAGCTATTATTCAGGTGAACTTGGCTTAGGAGGTTGGTTTGTTTCAACATGGATAATTAAAAGGTAGTTGAAGGTAGACTAAGAGATATATGCATGTGAAATACACAAAGGGCTTAGCAGTGTCTGGCACATAGGAAGAGAACAAAGAAATTATTACTGTCACAGCATAGCCAAAGTTCAGCTGGCTGGAAGACAATGCTAAAATCCTCTGCCTCTTATGGATACAGCTGCTGGACTTTAAGAAGGTCCAATTGAGAGGGAGTGAGAGGTGCCACATTATATCACCAAATGCAGAAAAACCACCCTTGCCAATGTAGGACAACAACAGTGTCCTCATTTGTGAAAGTCAGCATATTCTCTGGACATAAGGCTTTTAAAATGACAATGGCATAATACCTCTCCCTCCAACACACACATTCAACCCTTCCCTCCAAAACACCCTCCACTGTACTCAAGGTTTTTCATTGGAAAGAATGTGATGAAAATGCCAGGGAATCATCAAAGTGTGAGCCATATAATCTGTAAAGTTACTTAAAGGCAACCTCATTCAACCCCACTTATCTGAATGAAGGTGAGGATGAGGACAATGACCCGTGGAGCGGTATTGTTGACCAGAAGAACTGCCCCAGGTCCCACAGCTAGCCAGTGGCGGAGCCAGACTTAGACATAGACTTCCAGAGTCTAACTCCTCCCTGTGCTACCTTGCCTCCCATTCTCACACTCCTTACCACCCGACTCAGAGTCTTAAACCCTATAGTAAACACAGTGTCTCTTTGTGTCTCTGGAAGGTATCCCTCCCCAAGATGCCACACCCTAGCGGACTTCTAAATCCCTGTTGGCTGCTGCCACCTAGGGAATTAAAGTGAGTTCTCTTCTTGGACTGTTGTCTCGGGACAGACGCCATGCACCGGCATCCTGTTGCGTGTCTACATCCTTAATGAATCCTCCTTCATGCTCAGCTCACCAATTAGCAGAATTAGTCCTATCCTAGATATTCAGATAATACTCATATGGCTCTTGTTGATGAACACTCCTTTTGTTTGTTCTTTGAAACATTGTTAGGGAGACATTTAAACTCTGGGGTTTAGAAATATTGCTCCAGGAGTATTGACTGGTTGCTGAGATCCAGTTTGATGTCTGATTTTTTTTCCAAGGTGCTGGGAAGAAGGGACTCACCTATTCATCCCCAGCATTGCAGATAGGATAATACCCGACCAATTGACTCAGATTCAGTGGGTCAAGACGGATTCACATAAGTTCAATGTTAATCATACTTCCATGTTCCCTGGATCATTCCTCACATCATTGTTTTATAGCCAGATGCTAGTAGTTGACAACAAAATCACCATCCATTCCCTCAATCCCAATTACTTGAAAGCATTCGCTGAACCAGAAACGCCCCTGAACTAGATTCCTAGGGATGAGCCCACTGACTGATTATAGAAACAATGAAAGGGGCTTCTAACAAACAGTAGCAGATCAGGTTGGCTTCCCATGCAGTTAAAACCAGACTCCGGGAATTTCCAATACAGGAACAGGATAAATGAAAATAATGATAGTCGATCATTTTTCTAAAGAGGGAGAGTTAGAAAGCCTCCTGTTTTAGCATGTAAGCATTCTTGCCAGCTGCATCAATATACCATGCCACATAAAGATACAATTATTCCCCTTCTTGCTACTATTTTAGGTTTCTAAAGGATCTTTTGAATAATCCTATAGCCCTAAGTTTTTCTCCATAGACTTAATACTTTTGTGATGAAAAGGGTAGCACAGTGGTTTAAATACCTTGGGCCTATAGACAGTCACACTTCAGTTCCAATCCCAGCTCAATCCCTTGCATGTTGTATGGCCTTGGGCAAGTTTCCGAACACGGCTACATGTCAGGTGCCTCAGCTCTGCCATGGTGACCAGGGGACCAACATACATGAGAACTGCTCTGAGGATTGAGGGTAAGGAATTGGTGCTCAGCACATTGCTTGGTCTGCAGTAGTGATCAGTAAAAGCCAACTGTTATCACCATTTTCATAGTCATTGCCAATATATATAAGTAAGAGAGTAAGAAAAGTATTGGAGACTAGCAAATGGAGAAGCTAGAGGATAAGGAAGAAGATTTCAGGTAGTTCCTATAAAGTAGATGAAAGCATTGAAGCCAGGGAGCCGGGTGGCTCAGTCGGTTAAGCATCTGCCTTCGGCTCAGGTCATGATCCCAGAGATGGAGCCCCATATTGGGCTCTCTGCTCAGGGGGATCTGCTTCTCCCTCTGCCTCTGCCTGCTGCTCCCCTGTTTATACACTTTTGGTCTCTCTCTCTCTCTCTCTGTCAAATAAATAAATACTATCTTTCAGAAAAAGCAAAACAATAAGCTTTGAAGCCAGGACTGAAAAATATGCTAGTTTTTAACTCAGAATTAAGTTCAAATGCCAGATCTGTATGACCGTTAGAAGGTACATTGCTTCTCTGGTTTTTTATTTCCTCCTACACCAAATGGAAATAGTCCTAGAAAGCCTGTAAATCGGGATAAAGATTAAGTGACATAATGACCCTGGCAGGATCAAGCCTGATACTCGACCCACAGGGAACAAGCTTTCCTTCTCTTGCTCTAGGACTCTCAGTGCCATTGCCCTTTGACCTACTCCTTCGTATAAGTATCACCTCCTGCGGATGAGGTGAGGAGGGCAAGCCCTCATTGAGAATGCTCCGGGGAAATCTTGCTTTCAATTTTTTAATCCCATAATCCCAAATATAAATAAGGAGGCCCTTGGAGGTTTTCCTTAAGTATTTGAGAGAAGAAAGCAGGTTACTGTGTCTGGAAGACTTGAGGAAGTAGGCCCAAGAACATGAGGAGTACCAGTAAATTCTGATACTGACCATGAGCCACAAATTCATGTAGGAGGCCAGGAAAGGTTAGTGGGTGGTGGGGGCGGGCGGCGGGCAGGGAGCAGAATCTCGGGTTACCTGTAATCGATAACTCATCTCCTCCTAGCATTTGGCAGCCTAAGTTGATATACCACTGTTTATTTAAAGGCTCTCTGAAACATAGGCAGTATTGTATTTTGAAAAGATGAATCGACTTGAATACCACATTTTTTTTTCAAACAGGCAATTTTAGACTGTGTTGTGTTAATGTATTTAAGTCAGTGAGTATGGCTAATAATGTGTGTGCGTGTGTGTGCGCGCATAGGTGTATAACGTCTTCCTGCATGATGCACAACAGGCTCACGCAAATAAGTTAGTTATCTTAAAATGAACTGTTACTTGTTCGGGACATCACACTCCAGAACTCTTCAGGAGCTAGTATATAGGGACTGCTAGTTTATAAAGGTCAAGGATAGGTCAGTATACATTATATTATACCTTAAGCAATTTGGTATTTGACATCCCTCCCCCAAAACCACAACAGCTTCTAACCCCTACCCCTGATACCACCCTGAATACTCCACCCTAAAGCCATATCCCCTGTACTATGGGTCCCTCCCTTACTCTTCAGTGGACAGGGAGGCCGGGTGGCTGGAGGGTAGTCAGTGCACTCCTAGGCCTTTCCTTCATTGATTGACAGTTTTACCAGATAGGCTGTGGCCCAAGTCTAGTGTTAAATTAAAGGATATTTTTGGGTTTCAAGGTGAAAATTTAGTCATATCTAGTGAAGAGCTTAAAAGTCTTTGGGTGTGTATAGCGTCCATTTTTCTCTGTTGTGTGTATCTTCTTTAGAATTTTCCTTTTCCACACAACTGGTTTGTGAGAAAAGCTAATAACCTCCTTATCTTATGACAACCCCCATTCCAGATTTTCCCACTCCGAAGACCTGTCCCCTCTGCACAGATGCCTCTCCAGTCTAACCTGTAGTTATAATCAAGGAAATGGTGCAGCACAAATGAGAGAATTTGAACTCCAGAAAAATCCAGTGTTTTAGTCCAGTTGACGAAGTTCATTCCCATCTCTTAATTCAGATTTCCCAAAAATTCATCTTATTGATACTTTTATGGGTCTTAATGTACAACTTCACCACCCCCAGAAAACAGCTCCACCACCACTCACCCAGAATGTTTGTGGAACTGGCTTGCTTAAGATCTAGCCAAGAGAAAGAGCACACAGGAATTACAACGGGATGCAAACGTCTGTATCCAGGGGCCTCACAGTTCATTGTACCTCCCACGACTCTAATGGCTATGGAATCAATCCCAAGAGTAGGAGCTCCTGAGCCAGGAAACTAAAATGTCTTCATAAATCACTATTCTTACCTCTAACACAGACCCAATACAAGCTATGGACTGAATTGTGTCTCCCTACCAAATCCTATGTTGCAGACATAAGAGCAGATCATTAAGATCAAATGAAGCAATGAGGATGGGACCCTAATCCCATAGAACTACTGTCCTCACAAGAACAGACACCAGAGATCTCTCTCTCACTTCATGAACGTAGAGGAAGGGCCGTGTGAGGACACAAAGTGAAGGCAGTTTTCTAGAAGCCAGGCAGCGAGGCCTCACTAGAACACAGCCTTGCTGGCTCCTTGATCTTGGACTTCCAAGCTCCAGAACTATAAGAAAATAAATGACTGTTGTTTAAGCTACCCAGTCTGTGGTATTTTGTTAACACAGCCTGTGAAGAAAGGAGTATAGAAAGGAAAGCTCTTGGGGCATCCGGGCGGCTCAGTTGCTTAAGCATCTGACCTGATTTCAGCTCAGGTCATGATCTCATGGTCTTGAGATGGAGCCCCATGTTGGGCTCTGCACTGAGTGTGGAACCTGTCTAAGACTCTCTCTCTCTTTCTCCCCCTCTGCCCCACCCCCTGAAATGAATTAATTCTAAAAAATTTTTTTAAAGAAAAGGAAAGTTCTTTAACAAAACTCCTACAACTAGACCACAGTGCAGTTCTAATTTCCAAAGAAGGAGCTAGGATGGAACGAATCTGTACTGAGAACAGATGTAAATAGTGGTTCTGTGCCAGCTGCTTCTCAAAGAAATTCACCAATTGTTTTCCTATCACATAAGGCCTCCATGGAAACTTGTGCATCCATCCAAACACCCATGGGTGAAGAAGCAGTTACCCTGTGTTGTTTTGCCCCTACAAGAACTCTCCTAGCTGTTGGCTGTCAGTGATTTCATGGGTTAGATGAGATGAAATTAGGTAACACAAAGCTCCCCCCTGCCCCTCTCAGACTATGCTGCTCCTTGACATCCCTAGGAATGTCTGCAAGCACCCAGGAGGGAAAGCTGCATTTCTCACACTGCACTGGGTTTTGTGGCCTTTGTTCCATTTTGATCCACAAAATTTAGTGAGAAAAACCAGGCTTCCTGTGAGGCATGAGCCAAAACCAGTGTCAGGTTCTCACCATGAACCTTATCTTTCCTTTAGTAACAGACGTCAGACCACCTGCAAAAACATATCCACAGTTACTGATGACTTTTTAGAAAATAAATATTCACTATGGCTTTGTGAGGGAGCAAAGGTTGTTGCCTCTGAACTTCAAGTGGCTATCAAGGATCTTCTCACCTTTGATCATGGAAACCATACACGTGGGTAAGAGCAGAGAGCCGTGCAGCCTTGCATCCCTGGCAGAGCTCTTCTGGAGCTGCCGGCCTTGGATCCTGAGTGCTGGTCCCTAGTTGCAAGATGTGAGGCCTAGAGCAAGTTCTGTCCCCTGTGCAAGTCTCCATTCTTTCATCTCAAATTCAGTAATGATAACACCATATCATAAAGAAGATTCAACGAGCTGACACATACAAAGCACTCTTGAGAGTGCCTAGCAAAGAGCAAGTGTTCAGTAAGTGCTCGGTAGTAGCTGTCCTTCCATCAGGAAAAGCATAAAAGGGAAAGTGACGTTTAAAAAGTGTAACCTTCTCTATAAAATAATTCTTGCAAGATTTTTTTCTTGCAGCTCATTCTCTTGGCTTCTTGCCAAGACTTACATAAATATATATATCAAAAATACACGTTAAGGATTGTACTTTAAGATGTCAATATCCCCCCCCCCCATGTTTCTTTAGGAGAATCCCTCCCTCCCTCATTCAGTTGGAGGCTTTTCTCAAGCCAAGTAAGGATGAAACTGGAGAAAAAGGGAAGGTATGCCTTTGGTGACTAAAGTCAAAGTTTGGTTTGTAAATCCTAGACTAGGAAGGAAGTCTGTGAATAAACAATAGATTTGGAATGCTACAGGTGATGCAAGAGACCATATGCCTGCTTCAGGGGAACAAAAGCTTCTCGGTAGAAACACAAAGAATTGCACTGAGAAGGGGCTCTGTGGCCTGCCCACTCCTGCCCCAGCCCCCAGCCAGTCCCCAGGGAGGGGAGGCAAAGCCCACAGGAGGGTTTGGGACATGCAAGTGGAGCTGAGCAGGGCAGCAGGCGTGATGAAGGAACCCCAAGTGCAACATGGGGGATGGCAGCAGGAGTCTCAGGCAGCTGGGGCTGACACGGCCCTTGCAGACTTCCCTGTTTCCCGTCAGGCTCGTGGAGCGACCAGATATTCCCAGAAGCTCTGAAACAGGAAGGAGCTGCCAGCATCAGTCTGGTCAACCAGTTCTCTTCAAGGTCATATGGGAATCAGGACATGTGAACAAAGACAGTGTTAGTAAGGAATCGCAGGACTTCATGTCTTCCCTGCCTCCCT
>PITA01000920.1:190032-227013 GCA_004023965.1 Spilogale gracilis
AATGTGGCTGCATCAGCCTGAAGGGGCAGTTTCTCCGACCAGCACAGTGCTGCTGTCGGCTAGTGGGGCCGGACTGGATTGGACAGAATTTCCTTGGAAGTGACTGGAAAGTTTTCATCACAAGCAGATTGGAGCCCAAAGTAGAAATTAATTTGTAGTATATAAAAATAAAGTTACATCCCTTGCCCGAGATCTGTTACCTGTATATAGAGAAATATATAAAGAAACTCACTCCCCCCCCACAAAAAAACACCCACCTAATTGTACCACAGTTAATTGGGGGATATATTTTCTTCCAATCTTTTCTCCATGTGCTTTTCCATAACTAATATCACACAGAATATACTCTTTGCTATCATGCATTTTCCCGCTTACAGTTCCACCACTGGGAAAATCACGTAGACTATGGACCTCAACCTCGTCTGCATTTTTAAAACACCTGAAGTGCTTACACAAGTACCAATCCCCAAGGCCATAGCTCAGAGATGTCAGAGGACTGAATCTCCAAGAACTCCTTACTCTGGTAAGTGCTTTTGTGTGGTGTGGTGTAACTTGCCTGGAGGTGTTAAAATGTAGATTCTGATTCAGCAGCCTGGGGCGGGGCTTCGGATTCTATATTTACTTCTGTATTTACGCAGCTGATTCTACTGGTCGGTGACCCCCATTCTGAGTACCACAGGCTTAGCCTAGAAAATGAGGCCTAGAAAAATGAAGACCTAATGACCTAATGAAGACCTAGAAAAATCAATTCTAGTTGAAGCATTTTCCCAAGTTATTTAAAAACTGTTTCTTCACTATTATTTTTAATATTTATGTATTTCAGACAATGAGTAAGTCATATTTTTTCCTTAACCATTCCCCTCTTTTTTGCCATTTAAATTGTTTCCAATCTTGGTGTTGTAACCAGTGCAGCAATACACTCCTTTGTGCATACTTCTTAGTCACCAGCTTTTAAACGAGCAAGTAATAGAGCAAAATGATAAAGATGGTCAAGCTCCCAGAGGAGCACAACCATCTGAGGCACAAGTCAGGCAACTTGAGCAATGAATACTTCTTCACCTCAGTTTTCTCTGCTATAAAATGGTCTTTTTCTTTATTCATATCCTTAGGCTAAAAGGAGTGAAGAGAGTGATCTGTAGCTTCCTTCTGTGGAGCCACTGTGTTATGAAGTATTTGTCACAGCTCAGGGATGATGACTGAATGTGCTGATTGCAATCCCTGGCGTCATCTTGCCCCAAAGCCTACCAGGGACAGAATTGTGGGTGCCACAGTAGTGAATAAACATTGGGATCCAGTCCACTCTTAGCTGTTTGGATTTCAGAGCCAGGGGGTAGGAGGTCTGAAAGACATGAAAAGAAACAGCTGAATTCCAAGGCACTCCTTCAGATAAAGTTTCCTTTAAAACATTTGTACCATTCTTCATCAATATTTATAAAGTGATGACTAGATACAGCTACATTCCTCTTAGGCTATGTCTAGAACACACCCCTAGTACCTGATCAAAATACAGTTGTTGTTTGTTGAGGGAGGGGGCACTTTTATAGGCAAGCTTCTTTGGCAATGAGGAACTAAGTTGGCCCCACATGGCAAAAAATTAAAATCAAAATTGGTTACACAAGAGATGGCACAAAGAGATGAATGCGATGTTTTTAAGGGTAGAAAAAATCATGGGATTAGGGGACCTGGGTTTGATTCTCGACTGACCTCCTGTTAACAGATTAATGAGCAAGTTAATTAACGACTTTGAGCTTCACTTTCTTCCTCATGAAGTACTATGAATGAAAAGAAAAATATAAGTTTTCTAGAAGGGGTTTGTTGATCTCTCTGGCCTTTTAAGCAAACAGAATGTTACTAAATACCTGCTAACATGGTGAAGATTGAAGCCTTTTAGGATTTCATCCCATATTCTTGGTCTAATCTTTGAGAGACACCAGGAAAGGCAGCTAGCTTCCAAATAAGTCTGTCAGTAGATGTCATGTGGTGCCTGGAATGTCCAAACCACTCACCTTTGGGGTTATGATTCTCATCCCTCCCTTCTGTTGGAATCGTCTGGGAAGGATTTTTTAAATGCCAGTGTTCAGGCCCTACCCTCAATCAACTAAGGCCATGCTCTGGTATTGTTTATAGAGTTCCCCAATGACTCTCTTGTACAGCCGGAGCTCAGAAATGCTGAGTTACAGTTTTAAGACATCTCTTGAAAATTCAGGCAGGTAAAACTGTAAATCATTTTCTTTCCAACAACCCCAGTTTCAAGAAATTTATCACCTTAGCTTGTTAGTCCCTCCCAGCGCACTGCAAGAAGGGACAGAAACAGATGATTCTGGACCTCCTGATGAGGCACAACAGAGAAAAGCCTAGAGCACCATAGGAGCTCTGGACCTCTAGGAAGAGTCAGAGAGAGAAGAGGAGAAGCAATAGTGATAATGAACTTGTACATCCACAACATCATCACCAACTGCCATTGATTGAGTCACTGCCAGGTGCTAAGTACTGTGTGCCAAGCACTTCACATATTGTTCTTATACTACTTAAGTGGAGGCTGCAGACACGGGTGGAGGTAGTAGATATGGAGTAGTAAAGTAATGCAGATTTTCTGGAAAACAATTTGACAATATGCATCAAAAGCCCTCAAAATGTTCATATTCCTTGGCCAAAGAATTTCACTTCAAGGTGACAATCCCATGAAAAGGGTCTCAAATGCAGGTGGTGGTTTTGTTCACCAAGATGTTCATTGTGGTATGGGTTATTTTAGTAAGAAACTGGGAATTACCTAACTATCCAACAAAATGGTTGGAGATTGCATAAATTGTGTAAATGTTGCTGCATTGTACACTGGAGTATAATGCAGCCATTACAGATCTTCTTTTCTACAAACAAATGTTATGATGAGATAATTTTATACTATAAAATATTGAGTAAAACAAAGTAAGATGTAAAATGGTACCTACCATGTGATTCAAAATTCCAAATACGTCAAATGACCATAAAACATGTTACATTACAAAATTGGTTGGCATTGGCAGAACTCCATTTGTACCCATATCTCCTTCAGACAGCAAGCTTTAAAAGGTTAAAAATAGGGGGCGCCTGGGTGGCTCAGTTAGTTAAGCGTTTGCCTTTGGCTCAGGTCATGATCCCAAGGTCCTGGGATCCAGCCCCTGTGTTGTCTGGTTCCCTGCTCAGTGGGGAGCCTGCTTCTCTCTCTGCCCCTCCCTTCCCTCTCCTCCCCGTCCCCCCCTACCCCCCACCCCCACTCATACCCTTTCACTCTGTTCTCTCTGGCTCTCTCTCAAATAAATAAATAAAATCTTAAAAAAAGAAAAGAAAAGAAAATTTACAAATTACAAAGTTACAAATATACTGCCTAAATGAAAATCTTTTACTAGCAAACACTTGGATTAAGCATGTTGTGGTTCTATGGAGACCTCCCATTTTGGTTGGTACACGGAGACTTCAGTGCGCATTCCCCTCTTCAGATAAACCAGGCAGGGAGGCAGATGTAAATAGTTAGAGGAAATGGAAAACAAATGACAACCGATTTGTAATACAACCCAAATATTTGTTTCACAAGTTTTTCTCACTACTGGAATCAGGTTCTCTGTGGGTGTGAAAACAAGAGCTGAGAAACAAGGGCAGATGTGCAGAGAAGAAAACAAAAGGAAGTGGAGAATGGGGGGGGGGGAGTAAACAGAATCACATTTTGGCTTGTGTAGGCATCCCTAACTGTGGATGCAGGCTATTTTTATGAGATATAGTTAATATATAATAATGATAGATATGACAATGATACAATAAAGAATATAATTACAACATATCATAAAATAGGATACTTCTTTCAGTTTTTCAGTCTGGAAAGTAGGGTTTCAATGAGGGCAGCAAAACCAAAATTATGGGAAGCAGAGCCTCAAAAAATACAAGAATCTGATATTGTGTCAGTGTACTTGAAAGTAAAATTGCTCTCCAAGTATTTCAGGGCCAGGCAGATGATTTTTGGTCTAAAACCTAAGTGGTTACATTAAATCAGGCTCTGGGGTCCTTTGAGAATACCAATGCTCTTTAAAGATTTCTTGTAATCCAGATGTCCAAATCTCTTTAATCAGGGCAAATCCACCTGGGAACATATAAAAATGCAGCTTTCCTGTGAGGTTTTTCTCTTTCTTCATCACATCTAGGCTCCTATGAAGTCAGAGCCCGCTCTCAGTGACTTATCTCTTAGCATAATGGTCCCCTGTTTCAAAGTAGATCAGATGTACATTTGAATTAGTTGAGAATCTTGGGGAGAGTCAAGATGGCTGAAGGCCAGGTGACCACATAGTTATCAGAGTTGACAAAAGTTGGGGTGCCTGGGTTACTCAGTTGTTAAGTATCTGCCTTCGGCTCAGATGATCATGGTCCCGGAGTTCTGGGATAGAGCCCGCATTGGGCTCCCTCCTCAGTGGGAAGCCTGCTTCTCCCTCTCTCATTCCCTCTGCTTATATTTCCTCCTTAGCTGTGTTTCTCTCTGTCAAATAAATAAATAAAATCTTTAAAAGAAAAGTTGACAAAAATTACATAAAGATTCCAACTGTCTTTCATCTATGAATTTAATAGCCAAACAAAATAATTATAAACTTTAAGAAACCCAGTGCTTTTTATAAATGTTCTGGGAGCACTCACATTATTCTGGTACTCACCTGTCACCTCTCACTCCAAACCTCTCTTTTGGTCTCATTCCCATCCCCTCTGCTTTCTTCATCACTATTCTCATCTGCTGTGTTCTTCCCATGATCTCTTTGTGCCCAGCGTGGACATTCTACCCTTTTCCTCATTCTCCAAGACAATGTTGTTTTGTGTAATAGACTTATACTGACTATTTGGAAGTAACAGAGAAGAATCCTAGAACAGATTAAGGAATAACTCAAACAGACATGCAACATCAGCATTCTTGAATTTCTTGGGCATCCCTTCCCAGCTTGTGACAATAAGAACAAGAGGATGCGGTGTGGACAAGTCAGGAGAGAATCATCATTACTACTGCAAGACCAAGTCTGGGTCCCCGGTCAATCTTAGGACACACAGGGCCCAAAGTGATGTGGTAGCACATTCAAAGGAACAGTCTAGGAGCCAAAACACGCTTCAATCTGTAATTGCATCTGCTGAAGGACAGGAAAGGCATATATCCCATGGTCCACTGAGCCCTTCTCCCCTCCTCCACTCCTGCTCTCAGTTTCTGTGGTTATTCTGGAGACCCTCATTCTCTAAAGCCCCTTGCTCTCTGTTCTCTTCCATGACTCTTCCCGGTGCCCAGCCAAAACCAATTCTTAACCTTTCTTTAACACTTTACTGTGTACATGAGTTCAGCCTCTCAGACTTCCTTTAGTCTCAGTTTTGTCTAGTTCCAGGATTCAGCACAATAGAAAGGAACACAGAAGTTGACCATCAAGCAGGAATCTTGACCCACTGAGAAGCCGAGAAGGGGAAGAGGTGCAAGGATGTTAAAAGGGAGGAGAAATCTGAAAGTGTAGACACTGGTCATTCCTGTCCCCACTAGGCATTAATATTTTTCTCTGATATAGTTTAGCAGGCAAACCCACCTTAGGAGGTTAGGAACATAATAAGGGCCTTTTAGGAAGGCCACGTCAGGACCGTCCTTCTAGTAGAGAGAGCAAATAGAGTGGTGGCTCCTGAGTCTGGTCCCTGGACCAGCAGCAACTGCACTGCCTGGGAATCTGTTAGAAATGCAGTCTTTCAGGGGCGCCTAGGTGGCTCAGTTGGTTAAGCGACTGCCTTCGGCTCAGGTCATGATCCTGGAGACCTGGGATCGAGTCCCACATCCGGCTCCCTGCTCGGCGGGAAGCCTGTTTCTCCCTCTCTCGCTCCCCCTGCTTGTGTTCCCTCTCTAGCTGTGTTTCTCTCTGTCAGATTAAAAAAAAAAAAAAAAATGCAGTCCTTCCGCCCCTGCTGTAAACCACCAGGTCAGACACACTGGGGTGAAGCCCAGCTAATCTAACACATGATTCTGAGTCAGCTAATGTTTAAGAAGTAAACTTTTTTCTCTAGCCTGGACTTCTCCAGGCCAAGGAACCCATTGGACTTTATTCCAGTCCCAGCTCTGCCTCTTTCTAGCTCCATGACCTCCACCAAACCATGGAAGCTCCCCAAGGCTGACAGACCACACTGGAATTTCTGCTGCAGGACGTCCTGTCAAAGGCTGGCCCCAAAAGGATTATCTTTCTTGGCTCTCACCCACAAAGGCTACATCTGCTTTCTCTCTTCCTCTCTCTTTGGGGAGCTAACATCATCTGCTCTATTCCTTGTGGTGCCTCTTCCTCAAGTTTGTAGACAATTTTAATAACAATAACAACAAAATATAATCATAATAATAATAATTTCTAACCTCTTTCTGATGCTGACGTTGAAATGACAGCTCCAGAATCCTCTTGGTCAGCTTATCCTTGGCGAATAGCGGGATCAAATTTGCTTACGTGATGCAAACATCCTCCCTGAAAATCGGCACCCTTGGAAATGGGGTAAAGGGCTCTGACTAAACACAGAGGTTCTATTAGGTAAATGGCTCACCTACAGCTAGAATAGGACCCCAGCAAGGGCTTAAAAATAAAAGTTGAAACAATGTTTTAATTTTAAATATATCTCTCTCCACTCCTCACTTCCTAACCTCTTCTCTTTATCAAGCTCTTAATTATCATGGGTTAGAGTCCTCAGAAGCAATTTCTTTCATTTCAAGTCATTTAAAACTTGCTCTAGAAGCTCTGTCACTGGGGAGTGCAGCCTGAACACTGTGCCCCTTAGTGCCTGACCAGAGAGGTTTTAGGCAACTGGAGAATTGCTTCTGTGAGTTTCTGATTCTCTAGGTTCTGGGCTTTTCGGGAGAAGAAGGCAAATAACCTCAGTTGAAGAGGAGTACATCTTCATATGTAACATAAGCTGGAAGCCACCGAGGGAGAACAAGGGAGCAGTTCCAGAGAGCCAAGAGCTACACCTAGTACCAACTTGCACACATGCTGGAAAGAAGAGAGGCAGGAAATAGAAACCATCCCCACACCCTAGAAATGCGCTCACACTCTCCAGAAGAAATTTTTTGGCTACCTAAATGAATGCTTCTCAAATATTCAGATGCATATGAATCACTTGAGAGTCTTATTAAGATGTACATTTGATTAGGTAGTTCTAGGTGGGCCTGAGATTCTGACATTTCTAACCAGCGCTCCCTAGGGACAGTGTGCATAGACTGCATTTTGAGTAGCAAGAACCTAATGCTTCCATTTGTGAGGTCCTTAGCTAAGAGAAACAACTGTGAAAACACTAGAAATTCATTAGCTGGGAGTAATAGCAAGCATTTCTGCTGAGTGTTATCATCAGCAGAATGTAAGGTAGCTGAAAATATTATCTTGCTGGAGCGCCTGGATGGCTCAGTCGTTTGAGGGTCTGACTCTTGGTTTTGGGTCAGGTCATGATCCTGGGTCCTGGGATCAGGCCCCACGTTGGGCTCTGTGCTCAGCTTGGGATTCTCTCCCTGTTTCCCTCTGACCCTCCCCTCACTGGTGCTCTCTCCCTCTCTCAAATAAATAAATAAAATATTTAAAAAAATATTATCTTGCTTGGAGTCCATTGTCCCCTTTTTCAGAAAAGAAATGTTTAAAGTGGTATGAGTGTGCTGTTATTGTTTGTCAATATGCATTATATTTCCATTTTTTTAGTTAAGTTTTTGCTTATATACAAAACTAATTCCAAGGAGAATGATACAAGTGTTGTTCCTAGCCAGGCAAGTGGTTCAGTAGATAGGTAATGGGTTCAGAACCAGATGATTAAAGTTCCCAGCCTCTCGCAGGCTATTTTCCAAAATTACTTTGGTCAGTGCTTCTCATGCTTGTTTGAGAGACTGAGTGCTTGGAAATCACAGTGCTCCCAACAAAGCACAATGGATGAAACATTTATGTATTTTACAGAATGATATAATACAATTTTATCGGCAGAAACTATGGCTCTAATACATGGACATGGCATAAAAGTACAACCTGCCCTAAGTCCTTTTGGAAGTGAGCCTCAGTTTCATTATTGGTGAGATGATGGTAATAATACTACCTCACAGAAGGAGACCTTTGATCCTTCAGTTGGAACCAAAGACGAGATGAGCTAGAGATCTTTGCTTCCGGTGCTAACTTAATGATCGCCGTTAAGGCACACTAGGACTTCTACTGCTCCTGGCTACCATTATTCAGCATCCACCATGTACCAGATACTATGCTGAGCACCTTGCAAATATCTCATTGAATTAGACAACTATGCCACTAAGTATTTTATTACCTCTGTGTTACAGATGAGGGAAGTATAAATGGTTCCCTGCTAATGTTCACTGGCAGAGTTCACTCCTCATTAATCTTACAATGGGCCCATGCTACCAGCTCCTTCTCCCTTACTAGAAATTCATTTTACTCACAAAGAAATTAACATGTGGATTTTGACCAAGCAAGTCTCCATGGCAGCATTAACCCTTTCTGAGTCAAAATCACTTTGACCATCCATTGAAAAACGTGAATTCTTTTTCCAGAAAAATGCATGTTAAGTTGGGCGCCTGGGTGGCTCAGTGGGTTAAAGCCTCCGCTTTCAGCTCAGGTCATGATCTCAGGGTCTTGGGATCAAGGCCCGCATGGGGCTCTCTGCTCAGCAGGGAGCCTGCTTCCTCCTCTCTCTCTGCCTGCCTCCGCCTGCTTGTGATTTCTCTCTCTGTCAAATAAATAAATAAAATCTTTAAAGAAAATACACATAAGCAAATATGCTATCTTGCATTCAACTTCAGGGTCACAACCAAGGAACTTCTATCCTACAGCGTTTAGGAAGACAAAGAGGGCTTTTACAGGCTCCAAACTGAACATGACCTACTATTCCAAGCACTGACCTGAAATGTTTTCCTTAGCCATTTTCCTGGTCATTTTATTTTTCAAATATTTATATTGATCAAAGATTAAACAAGTCCTAAATGCCAAAAATGTTTCTTGGCACCAGGGAGCCTATAGAGTTTCCAACTTTTTTTTAGGCCCTGGTCATCAAAAAGACTATCTTTTATTAGTAGACAATATCAGTTGAGATTAGTGAATGTCCGGAGAATGCTTGTTTCTCTTTTTCTTGGTATCTAAATGAAACAAGATACTGAAAGCATAACAACATTATTGCTCCCTCCTGGGTTTTGGACATAGAAGAGACTTGAGCTGTTGACAAAAAATACAGAGGTGGGAAGCACAGAGTTTGGTGGTTTCTATAACCTTCAAATACAAAAAAATAAAAAATAAAAAAAAAAGAAGCAGGAGTGGGGAGGGAGGCAGACAGGAAGGGAGGGAAGACAAAGATCAGGTATTTATACTCAGAATCATTTGAAATTAACCTTTGTTGTGCGTCCTGTGGAGCCACAGTTCCCAAAGTGTGCTCTCTGGACCAGCAGCAGCAGCATCACAGGCAACTTGTTAAAAAGGCAAATTCTCAGCTCTCACCTCAGGCCTGTTGAGTCAGGAACTTTCGAGATGACACCCAGCAGCCTGCTTTGAGCAAGGCCTCATGGTGATTCTGACTCATGCTAAAATCTGAGAACCACTGGGGTGGACAGATCTTCTCTGACAGAAGTAACCCTTCCTGGTGGTCCTAAATCAAGCCATTGATTCTGTAATGCATAGGCAATGTGAAGAGCATGACGGTGAGACTAGTGTTCACTGAGCAATGGCTCCAAATCAGGCACCGTGTGCTGTGGTCTCATCTCATGCCAAGCCCTAAGCATGTTTACTCTTATCTCCTTTTTAAAGATTCTTTTTTTAAAAAAGGGAGAGTCCGAGAGATAATACCACTCTTCAAGCTTACAGACCTACTACGGAGTGGGCTAACGGTAGGAAATTTGACAAGTATAAAAAGTTATAAAGAAGAATAAAGGAAAACCCACAACTCCACTCAATTCAGTGTACTTCCACATAGTATTTCTCCCTCTGTAAGACCCTATTGAATGGCTACTTTGTGGTCCCTAACAGAGTTCAGGCTCCAGGGACGGTTCCTTTCTCTGAAATCTGAAAACCCAGGAACCAAAGCCTTAGCCCCCAGTTATGTCCTGCTCCCCGCTTAAAAGCAGATGTCCCGATCCTTTAATTCTTCTTCCATCCCTTTGTATAACACACAGAAATAAGAGCTTAGTGGATTAAACAAGTGAGCTACAATAAATGCTGAAAGCTGACCTAAGATGAAGTGGGAGCTAAGACCCTCCTCTAAAATTGAGCAGAAGCAACTCTAAGCCAGATGTAAAACAAGCTATTTATGCTCAGTTCCCTAGAAAAGGGATGGAAACTCGTTCTACGATGAGTGCATCTTGGGCTGGTGGGGCTGGAGGGAATTGCCGTTTCTGGCACCCACTGCAAGTATCTGTCCAGGGCAGGACATCATGGTCTCTGCACCACGAGCCAGAAATTGTGCACCAGAGTCAGGGAATGGAAGTCATCAAAATTCTGGACGGCACTTTGTGATGTTTGGATGGTTCTCTGTTTAACCCCCTGTGGAGGCTAGTGTGCGTCTGTTTCATGCCAGACTCAGAGAAAATAGTAAAGATAAAAGACAGGAGGCTCAGCCTTATAGATGTTGTTTTCATAAAGTGTTTATTCTCCTTGCTGTTAAGACCACTTGTCCAAGTGAATCATTTTGAGTTGTGTTTGATTTAAGTAACTAAAAAAAAAACCAAAAAACCAACCAAATGTTTTTAGACTATATAGCTGTGGGAGCCAAACATAATGGTTTTCCTCTTTTGAGAAAGAAAGAAAGAAAGAAAGAAAGAAAGAAAGAAAGAGAGAGAGAGAGAGAGAGAGGAAAAAGAGAGAGAGAGAGAGAAAGGAAGGAAGGGAGGGAGGGAGGGAGGGAGGGAGGAAAAGGAATATTTAGCTCTTTTGCCTGCCACTGATTCTATGAAACCTGGAAATAATTGCTATTCCCTGGACCCAGAAGTCCTTAGCTTTCTCCTAACATAAATTGAAAACGAAGAAGACCTCCAAAGATTTTATATGCCAGAGGGGTACCTGGGTGGCTCAATCTGTTAAATCTGTTAAGCATCTGACTCAATCTCAGCTCAGGTCTTGATCTCAGGGTCATGAGTTCAAGCTCTGCATTGGATTCCAGGCTGGGTCGAGAGCCTACTTTAAAAAAAGAAAAAGAAAAAGAAAAAGAAAAAAGATTTTCTATGACAGAGATTTGTCATATTTAGACTGTGAATAATTGAAATTTAAATTAATAATTTTGTCAGAAAGTGCCTTTTAGTTTTAGGGGATCTTTATTATGTGTGCTAATGAGACAGTTTAAGATAAAGGAAGGAAATGGGCTGTTTTGTGTTGTTTTTTTTTTTTAAGATTTTACTTATTTGTCAGAGAGAGAGAGAGAGCACACAAGTAGAGGAAGCAGAAGGCAGAGGGAGAAGCAGAGTCCCCGCTGAGCCAGGAGCCCCATGGATGTGGAACTCAATCCCAGGATATTGGGATCATGACCTGAGCCAAAGGCGGCTGCTTAACTGACTGAGCCACCCAGGCGCTCCAAGGAAATAGCTTCTAAAAAGGATACTACTGTGATGGAAGTTAAGAAGTAACACAAGATGCTCACTTGTGAGAAAAGTGTCCAAATATTTTACTTTCCTACTTTTGAAGAGGCAACGCATTCACGTAATTCAAAACTCAAACAGTGCAAAAGGACAGAGTGAAAGAATTTCTATACATCCGTGTTCTGCACGCCCTAGTTTTCCTCTCCAGGGCTTCTGTAGGGTCACCAGGGTTTTTTATGTTCTGTCAGAGGGACATTATACATAAACAGGCAACACACATAATTCTTTGACCCTATTTTCTAATGCCGATAGGAACACAGTGTTTGACACACACCATTCCATGCTTTGTTTTTATGCTAAAAAATGTCTCTTGAATATCTTTTCATTTCAGTATATAAAGCACTTTTCTCTATGAGATCCCTTCCTTAAAATCATGCCACATAACACAGGTTCCTTCTGTTTGTGTCTGCTTGGTCCCTTCTTTTATGGGGTTTTTGTTTTTGTTTTTGTTTTTTTTGGTGCTTTTTTGGTTCTAAACCCTCTTTCAATTTCTCCTACATTTCATCTGGCTTAAAGGACAACCAAATCTTCGTGCTGACCCTAAGTTTCTCAGAACTCTGGTGATGGGGCACCTGGGAGATCAGTCATTATGGGTCTGCCTTCAGCTCATGTCATGACCCTGGAGTCCTGGGATCAAACCCCCACATCAGGCTCCCTGCTCAGTGGGAAGCCTGCTTCTCCTTCTCTCACTCTCCCTGCTTGTGTTCTCACTCTCACTGTGTCTCTCTCTGTCAAATAAATAAATAAAATCTTAAAAAAAAAAAAAAAGAACTCTGATGATGGCACGTCTGAAGAACATTCCTGAGTTTGGAACTTAAACCTTTCTGGAAAGACAGATATGGATGAAGAGAAGGTAAGAAGCAAGGAGTAGAAACAGGAGAAATGGACCCAAGATTGGAGACAAAAGTAATGTGAAAGAACTAACATTTGGGATACACACATCCCTAATAAATTCATCATTGATCATGATTTAAATGATTGAACCAGTAAAAGCTATTTTTCTATGAGGGGAGTCCAGGAGTATGTAGAGGTGGTTAATATGCTAAAGTAGTAGAGGACAGATGATGCTGGATAGGCAGATTAAAGTGTGCATGGTAGGCTACAGAGACCCATACCATCTCTACAGATGTTGAATATAAGTTTATCAGCCAATTTGGAAAAAAATAAAAAGGATTAAAAATGTACACATCCTATAAAATTGTTCAGAAACCCCTATTAAGAAAATAAGGATAAACAAATTTATCCTACCATTTTAAACAGAAAAAAAAAAAGAAACCATCTAAATATCAAACACAAGGTATTAATAAGTAAATCATGGTGTATTCGTAAGCTGAAATACTATGAGCTATGACACACGTTTACAGACATGAGAAAATGTTCTCCATAAATTTCTAAATTTAAAAGAAATTATAATGGCAAAAATGTACACTCTGTACATCTATATTAATGTAATAATAATAGCAATTATTCATTGAGACTCACCATGTATCAGACATTTTCAATACGATAATTCACTTAAACCTTACAACAACCCCATAAATTAGGAGCACTGAGTTTTCCCAATTTGCCTGTGAGCAAACAGATACAGATAAATTAAGCAACTTGGATGGGATCACACACTTGGCAGGTGGAAGGCTGGGACTTGGACCCAGGTGTTCTATCGATACTCACACGTTTAACCACAAGTGACAGTGCCTACATGTATCAAGAAACCTAGAAGACAAAAAAGAATTAGGCATTTTTTTTTCCCTGTGGCAACCACAGAGGGGAAATGCATCTCTGCATGGAAAGAAGTCATCCTTTCAAAGCAGCTCAGAGGGGCAACTAAGGGATGTGGTCCCAAGGTCAGTTGTCTGCCTGCGTTGCAAGACTTCAGTTCTGATAAGGTTGATATGGGAAACTGAAACCAAGGGTAAACAAAGAACTTCAAGGGACCAAAATGAATCAACTCAGTACTTTAAAGATAATTTAATCACAAAATATGCCATGAAAATGTCTGAATTTAAAAAGACAAACAACAATAACATACAAATATTTATACATCTAAACTTGCAATGTGATTAACTACCTATTCACATAATAAATAATCACTTTAGTCTGCAATGATTGCATTAGGATGCTCTTTATTTTTTAAATTTAAATTCAATTACCTAACATAGAGTGTATTATTAGTTTTAGATGTAGAGTTCAGTGATTCATCAGTCTTATATAACACCCAGTGCTCATTACATCCTGTGCCCTCCTTAATGTAGGATGATTTCTAAAAGTAAGCTCTCATCATGCACTTAAAATCAAATTAAATTAAAATATTAAAAATAAAGAGGTTCTTTAAAAATAAGTTTCTTTGTTAAAAGATGAAACATAATCCAAAAGTCTCAATACTTATCATATATACTGAATAATTGTATAAGGAGGCATTGGTCATATTTTGTAACTTTTCCTGAGAAATGCTTTCAAAATGAGTTTTATTATTAATTAGTTATTTTGCATTGTTTTTAGCAAAAAAAAAATCATTTCTCCTACATGATTTACCATACTTGTCACCAAATGACTATATTTCTAAAAGTTCAAACTCACTGACAAATGATGATGATTTGCCACTCCAGAGGCTTTGTTAAAAATAGACTAAAGCTTTTCAAGACTCAAAGAGTGATTCCTATAACATATTTAGTAATGTTAACATTGTTGGAGTAAGTATATCTTCCTAAGATGGCTCCTGAGAAATGCTGACATTTTATTTAAAAACAAAACCAGTCACATTACTTTTTTTTAAATCATATATGTAACTTCAAGCTTAAAAAATCTATTGTGTAAATTGAGTTATATTTATATACACATATCTAGAGTTTATTTCAAGGCATGTGAGCACAGGACTCCTTAAAGTACACTAAACACTATTTTCCTCTTCATTGCATAATGGCCTGAGGCCTTGAGCAAACTAAAATAAACTACACTAATTTTTCAGTTGTATGTTAAAGCCTTAAATCCACCACATAAATATTCCAAAACCAACTCAGAGCGGTAAGCTAATGGCTGGATAGAAAGCACAATCAGAGGGATTATTCTAAGGCTTTGAGGGAACAGTTTGGAAAAGCGTTCCTTGACCTTCTGTACTGAAAGGCTCCTTTTCATCTGGTTTCAATTCTCTTGTTTGTGCACCTTGCCATATTTATTATTGAATTCCTGATTTCTTCTTCTTGTTTCATGTTCCATGTTCCAGTGATTTATGAGAAATTGCTGATCTAGATGTTATCTTTGGCACCCAGCAATGCACAGAGCCCCCTAAGAATACTAAGAGAATAAATGTGTTCCGAGCTGCACAACGCCCAAGTCGAACAGATGTCCGTCAATTCATGACAAATGCCAGCTGAAGATGCTGTAAGAAGACACATTTTTCTTCTTAAACGCAGCAGTAGCGAGGATCACAGATTTTTTTCCCTCTTTGGTGGGTGATTGTTATTAGAAATAATAAAATTTTGTCCTAAAATAGTGATTTGAGGAGAAATCTGGCCAAAGATAGTTCTTTTTTTTTTTTTTTAGTTTTCTAAAGATGAAATAGCTGTGTTTTCTGTATCAGGGATCTGTCTTACTTGGTTTGACTAAGAAATGAAATATGCTAACAACATTTCAGTTAATTTCTAAATATCTCTGTTAAGATGATTTAGTTTATAAATGTGTAGGGAATGAGAGGGTTTTGTTTTTTTTTAATGGTGGCCAGCTTTCTCTTGCTTAACTAAGTGAAGACTAATTAGCAAGCCTAATGTGCTCAGAGAGTCATCTAATTAGATAAATTGTGCAGGCTAATCATAGTATTTGGAGCATTTTCCCTAAACTTCTCTCCACTAGAGGGGGCTAAGCACATCCCCAGAAAGCCTTGTTCTCACTGAACTTCATCTCTGGGCAAGTCCTCCTGTATTTTACCAAAATATTATACCAAACATCCTAAAGGAGAAATGTATACAGAGGCCCTTGCAGGCTTAGTGTTATTGGCCTTGCTTGTAGAATTTAATAATTTTTAAATTACTACAGAGCGAGACAGTAATAATAATTAGGATATCAAGTACTAATTATTTTAAATTACATTCATTTATTTCCATCTCATTTCTTCAAGTAAAATCAAAAAGCAGCATAGACAACATGTAAAGAGGCTAAGACATGATAACATATGGTGCACTTGCAATAAAAGGTATGTAATAGTAAAAGGAGAAAAGAAGTTCCTTTTTTTGATGATAACGAGGGAGAGAATGGATGCTTTTCCTAGTTGCTCTTTCGCACACATGTATCGGCTACACTAGAACACCTTAAGCAATTAATATATTTCTAGTTTAGTAGTTAAATAAATTAAGCAAAAAAGTGACTGGGTAAAGATGATTTTAATACATCAAATGTTCATTTCTGCAGGTCCAAGTACTTAAATCCTAGGATATTTGAGGAACAAATGAAAAAATCCTGAAGATTTCTCCTGTGAATTCCAAGAATTTTTAAATGCATACATCAATCTTGGCTAAGTTCAAATTTGTGATTTCCAGAGTTGTTCTTTATGGAGCTCATCAATCTAATTTCCAAAACTCAAAGTTAAACATGGTGAGCCACAAAGTTTTTATTTTTGAGTGATAAAATTCAGTATGATTTTAATTTTTTCTTTATACTTTCCTTTATTGTATTGTTTTTAAAATGTTTATTACTTTTTTAAAAAAAGATTTTATTGGGGCGCCTGGGTGGCTCAGTTGGTTGGGTGACTGCCTTCGGCTCGGGTCATGATCCCGGAGACCCGGGATCGAGTCCCGCGTCGGGCTCTCTGCTCGGCAGGGGGCCTGCTTTGCTTCTCCCTCTCTCACTCCCCCTGCTTGTGTTCCCCCTCTGGCTGTGTTTCTCTCTGTCAAATAGATAAAATCTTTAAAAAAAAAAAAAAAGATTTTATTTATTTATTTGACAGAGAAAGATCACAAGCAGGCAGAGAGAGGAGGAAGCAAGCTCCCTGCCGAGCAGAGAGCCCGACGTGGGCCTCGATCGCAGGACCCTGAGATCATGACCTGAGCTGAAGGCAGAGGCTTTAACGCACTGAGACACCCAGGCACCCTGTTTATTACTTTTGTAATTGGGGAAAGGATATTGAAAAAAAAATCCTGAGTTGCCAAACACAACCAAGTGCGATGCACAAGCATGTGGTACAATGATGAAGAAACGAGTTTTATTGAGACAGACTTTCTGAAGGAGCAACTTACCTACTCTAACTTCTGGGATTCAGAAACAGCCATAAATGTCATCTTACATCTCTCTAGGGTAGGTACTTAAGTGTCTTTTCTAAGAATTTTATTAAAAATTTAATTAAGGGTGCCTGGGTGGCTCAGTGGGTTAAGGCCTCTGCCTTTGGCTCAGTTCATGATCTCAGGGTCCTGGGATCAAGTCCCACATCGGGCTCTCTGCTCGGCAGGGAGCCTGTTTCCTCTGCTCTCTCTGCCTGCCTCTCTGCCTACTTGTGATCGTTCTGTGAAACAAATGGGTAAAATCTTTTAAAAAATAATAATTAATTAAGGGGCGCCTGGGTGGCTCAGTGGGTTAAAGCCTCTGCCTTCAGCTCAGGTCATGATCTCAGGGTTCTGGGATGGAGGCCTGCATCAGGCTCTCTGCTTGGTGGGGAGCCTGCTTCCTCCTCTCTCTCTGCCTGCTTCTCTGCCTACTTGCGATCCCTATCTGTCAAATAAATAAATAAAACATTTTTTAAGATGTTTAAAAATGTAATTAAGAAGAACCAATCTCACACTAAGAAATGATTTGTGATAAAGTTAATAAACGTTTAAATGAAGGCCAAAACAAAAACCATATTATAGAGTACAAATAAAAGTGTATTATCCCCAAACTGTTCTCAATTCAGAAGAAACTGTGAATCAGAAGCGATTGAAGAAGTTACTAGGGAAGCCGTGGTCCCATCTAGATTCTTGCATTCTCATAGCCTAGTTCAGTGTCACCCACTGCTACCTCTCTGTGCCCCTCGTGAAACCACATCACATGCTAGACTGAGTCCTCACTCAAACATTTCACTTTGTTATGTTATGTGTGAATTCAGTCTTTCTGTGCCCAATTGTTCAAGGCTCAGACTCTAAAAAACAATGTCTTCTTTAATTATTATACTGCTAATGGCCAGCTACTTCGTCTCTAATTGCTGTAGCACAGACCTTTGCAGATACGACTCTGTTCCAATGTCATAAATGTCCGCTGTTGTTCCCTGTTACAAAACACCTTCTTCTCTCTCAGACAATGGGTGCAGAAGGGTTTTTAGACCCCTGGACCTGCCAGGCAGTGCCCTCGGTGTTTTCCTTCATCATGAAGATATAGGCTGTCACTCATCCTTACAGGCTGACTCCGTCTTCTCCCCACACCAGTTAGGACTTAGGGCCCTGCTTTACACAAGAAACAGTCATTCCCAGCATTTGGAATTTTTTTTTAAAGATTTTATTTATTTATTTGACAGAGAGAAACACAGCTAGAGAGGGGAACACAAGCAGGGGGAGTGAGAGAGGGAGAAGCAGGCTTCCCTCCGAGTAGGGAGCCCAATGCAGGGCTCGATCCCGGGTCTCCAGGATCATGACCTGAGCCGAAGGCAGTTGCTTAACCAACTGAGCCACCCAGGCGCCCCTGGAATTTCTTTTTTTTTAAATGCACTTTATTACGGATCCTAAGGGAGAAATAGTAAAGAGGTCTTATGTTATACATTTCCAGCAAACTGCTACAAACATCCAAGTCAGAGCTGCCTCTCTCTGGGCCCTCCAGGGGCTTTTACCCTTCATCCCCCAGACAGCACCTGGCCCCACTGGTGCCTTTCCTTCCTGCAGTCTCTCACCTGCAATCTGATTTGCCTACTTGAATACTGGTCACCAGCAAAGTAGAAACCTTCTTTACAAAGTGAAGGGGAGTTATCAATAACGATTTTGTTTTCTCCTGTTACATTCACACTAAGTGGGCTCAACAAGCCCTCATAATGGCTTTCCCCACCCTCAGCTTACACTGAGGGAGGCCCTGGGGACAAAGCCAGGTTTTCTCCAGAGCATGATTCTAAACTACTACACAATGTCTATTTCCTTGCACAGTCAAAGGATGTCTGTCTAACCCTCGCATAAATGAGAGTGAAATACCCAAATCAAAATCCAGACAGCTACAGATCCAGGGATGGCTTTTATAAGGCAAGACAGGGGAAAAAATCCCACAAAATTATGTTTTTGTTTGTCTGTTTTAATAATGAAGGAAATGATCTCAAGTTCAAATCCAGCATCGGAGTTTTCTCCCCACCTGAGTCATATAAAGAGAAAAAAAATTATTTTTAGGCATCAAGAATATATACAGAATAAAAATAAGCCACGCATTCTCCCCTCCTCCCACAGGCAGGCGAAACAATTTTCACAGTTGTCTTTAAAACCACAAAGACACTATGTTCTTCATATAAAAACATAAGTACAGATAACTATACTTTCTAGAAAATGATTATATAGAGCCTGTCAAAGAAAAATACACACCATTATATGGTTTCAGACAAGTTGCTTGGGAAACTGGTCACATCTGGACTGATTCCTGAAACATACCATGAGACCACCCTGCACCTTTGGGTTCAAACTATAGATTATTATTATCCCAGTACGTGCTCCTGCATGCTTACAGGTTTGATAATACATGTACAGACTAGTTTATGACTTAATGTTCCATCGGTTCATCAGCCTTTTCTGCAGGTTTGTCAGCAGGTTGAGAGCACTGCACCCTTCTCTGTGGTCTTTCTTCAAGACTTTCCAGGAATGGAGATGCATCATCATCATCATAAACTGTAAACTCCAAGTCGTTACCAGCAATTCCAATGAAAACATTCTTTGTAGTTAGGTCCTGTTCTGCAGGAAGTATCCTTCATAAGGTTTAACCAGTTCATTCAAACTGCATTCCAAAAACCCAGATATATGTTTCTCCAGGTAAGTATGAGCTGATAGAGAACAGGCTCCTATGGACATGGCTTTACAGTCAAAATAGTTGGCAAATGGACAAGTATGGAAAATGTGAGGGCCCATATCATAACCAGCAATAAGCAGTCCACCACCATATGGTCTCTGGCCGTATCGCTGCTTTGGTATCTGGGTCTTGCTTCCAAGTAGAGATACAAGACAAGACACAGGAAGAGGTCTGTCAAATGCAAATGTGGAATCCAAATACTCCTGGAGCATAACATTACATAACAGTCCAGCATCGGCACTCAGTGCTGTAACTAAGACACCAATTTGGTTGTCCACACGGAGAGTTTTTTTCTGATGAGCTGCAAGCTCTGACTGTGCTGTCTTCAATGCAACCAGCACTGCATGGGGTTTTCATTTCAGACCAACTGTGCCTGAATCTTGCTTGACAGCTGCCACGGCATGCTCAATTTGATGAATCCTGTCCTGAGAGTTCTAAACAGTGACCTCATTGTCATACTGGTTGCAAAACAGGGTTCCAGTGTGGGTCTGGCTGCAGCTTCCTGCAGAAGTGTGGATTCGGGAACACTGAGCCACAGTGTTTATAAAGATGCACGCAATTTAAACATATATGTAAAAGAAAAAGAGGGGCGCCTGGGTGGCTCAGTGGGTTAAAGGCTCTGCCTTCGGCTCAGGTCATGATCTCAGTGTCCTGGGATCTCTCCTTGGCGGGGAGCCTGTTTCCTCTGCTCTCTCTGCCTGCCTCTCTGCCTACTTGTGATCTCTCTCTCTCTGTCAAATAAATAAATAAAATCTTTTAAAAAAAAAAGAAAGAAAGAAAGAAAAAGAAAAAGGGAACACTATGTAATTCATTGAGCAAAAACCTATTTTCAAAGTTAGTAGAAGAAATTGATGTGGTAAAAAAGACCTAGCAGGAAAAAGACCTAGTAAATACATCATCAACACTGACCCTGCTATGGAGCATGATTCGTGTGTGTGTGTGTGTGTGTGTGTGTGTGTGTGTATGTGTGTGTAATCTTGTATCTCTATAAGATTAAGGTTAATTCTTTAGTAATAATAATAAGGTTTGGTAAATGACTACAATGGGGGAACTGAGATTATTTAAGCTGGAAATAGAAATGTGAGATGAAAATCAATAAGTATTCTATCAAATATCTACCAAAAGCAGATACATTTATGACAAATTAGAAAGGATTTCCTAAGTAGCAAAATCACAGCATTCTGGAATGTAATGCCAAGAAAGTTAGGCAGTCTTCTTCCACAGGGCTTGTATTGCTTGAAGGGAAGAAAAGATGACCACCTCTCTCTCAGAGGCTAAGGTGATTTTGTTTTGTCTGGATAGGATTAAATGATTTCTCCACTGTCTCTGCAGTCCTCTACATTATCTATCTGGTTTTTTAAAGAGAGCAGAAGACCAAGACGTACTTTTCAAAAGGAAATTAGGTTTACTTCTATTCATATTACCTATAATGAACTAATATTAAGTTTTTAAATTTTCTTATTTTAAAGAATAACCTTTTGCATAATTATTTTTCTTATTTACTAAAAAAGAATTTACCATGGAATTATAAGCTATTTTCTAAAAGCCCTGGAGACAGCTGTATTTTGGAATTCGATCCTTTTCTGAATTTGAAAAGATAACATGGCACAAATACCATATATTATGCGACACCTCCAGCGGAGCCAGAGCAGTGTCCATAATCGAACATGTTAATGTTTTTGCAGGGATTCATACAAACATTCACACTAAGTGGAGGAAAAGCCATAAATAGCCTCATATCAGTATAAGCTATATTTTCCCATCAAATAAGTCACAAAAATCTTCGGTTTTCAGAATGGGTTGCACGACAAAATACAGAATACCCAACTAAATTTGAATTTCAAATAAACAACACATAACTTTTTGTTTATGTCCAAATATTACACTGAACATACTTATACTAGAAATGATATTCAGTGTTTATACAGAATTCAAATTTAGCTAAATTTCTTGTTTTTTTTAATTTGCAAAATCTGGTTTTGGGGCAGAATCACCAACAACTGATTGTGGACCTGTCTCGAAATATTCCAATTGAAATACTATTAACAGCTATCTTTCTAGGAGAAAAGTTTGGTTTGGACATTTTTTAAGGGGATCACAAAAAGCAAAGTTTTTAAAATATGCTTTATATCAATAGCATGTAAAAAACATAAGACCTATGCAAATGTACCCATATTAACAACTCAAGATATTTTAAAAGTTAGGAATAACATGGCTACTCCAAAAAAATTTTTAATTTGCATCTCTTTCTGGCTCCACCTTAAAATTCTTCATCTATAAAACATTCCTTTCATAAAATTCATAAAATTTTCATGTAACAAAGATATAGCTCCATCTAATGGAAAAAATATCCAATTACAGCCCTTCATGAAGCCAGGAATATTTCCATGAGTATTAGTAAAATGATGAAGCATGTGTAGACTATACACAGTCACACACACACACTCACACACACACACACACGCACAAAGTGGATGCTTTTCCGTGCCCCTTTTTTTTTGAAGCCAGAAAGGAGCCAAAAGTAACAGACATAGGTTTTGCAAGATCTGCTCTTTTCCTTAGATTGGACTCTGAACTATAAAAACATAAGTATATTTATATTTCATAGTCCATTTCATTATATATTACACATATATACACACACACACATATATATACATACATACATATGTTACACTTTCTTGTATAAGCCTTCTAGGCCAAGGGCTTGAGCCTTATGAATTTGAAGGGGAGCAGAATATGCCACCCAAAATATGCCACTTTGGGGTATAGATTATCCTGAATTAAAATTACTTGAGAAAGAGTCAGTACCAAGAATAATCAGTACCTCCTCTGTTCCCTCTGAAAACAGGAAATAAATTGCCCATGTGAAAATCACCTTCATGGTACCAGGAGGATAGGAGGGATCCTTATCACCAGAGACAAAATTTAGGGCTGAGAAGGCTGCATAAACAAATCTTGTTACTTCTTTGTTAATTTGCTACTCGAAAGCCAAACCCCTTTGCCTTGTCAATTCTTCACAAATTCAATTTTTCCTTATCTAAAAGGCATAAAAGCTGCCTGCTTTCTTCACTACTTTGAGTTTTATATTTTTATGGGGCTCCTGTGTATGCAAAATTAAATCTGTTTTTCTCCTGTTAATCTGTGCTATGCCAATTTAAGTATTAGATTAGCTAAAGAACCTAGAATAGAAGAAAGAAAAAAAAATTTTCCCCTAAAAACTGCATGCAAAATATTATGTATCTTGAATGTGTACATTTTTCTGAAGCTTTAGGTCCCTACTAAAGAAGCCCATGAGCAACTAAAGGTTACAAAGTTTTCCCTGTACTGCCACTTGCTTCTCCCCAACAAGTGACTAGTCGCCTTTGCTCCACTGTTTTTCCCAGATAACCACACAAAAAACCCAATACCAGAAGTCCCAACTCAGCTGTTGGCTGGGCTCAGCACTTAAATACTGAGCCTGAATCAAACACAGGCTTCACTGTCAACAGGAAACAGCCTGCCCCTTGAGGTTTACAGGCATTTTTCTCTTTCTTTCTTTTTTTTTTTTTAAGATTTTATTATTTTCAAGTAATTTCCACACCCAATGTGGGGCTCAAACAAACAACAGCAAGATCGCAGAGGTGGAACCAGGGACTAAAGGAAGGGTCAGATATAAAGGACATCAAAGTAAAAAAGCCATTCTTTCAAAATTTTCAGTTTATCTCATTAGCCTCCTTGTTAAACAAGGACAATTTAGTTTTCCTGCTGATATTATTTTTCTGAAATTCATATTTATTTATCACATCATTTAGAAGGGAAAACCTATTCTGGAAGTAGTTCAGTGGACATATCTCAGTATTAATTTTATATATAAATAAACCACATTTTCCTTCTTTAAGGTATTTGAATAAGAACTGTTATAATCAAAGGTCGATTTATTATGGAGATATCTCCCTCTTTTTTTTTTAAGATTTTATTTATTTATTTGACAGAGAGAGATCACAAGTAGGCAGAGAGGCAGGCAGAGGGAGCAGAGGAAACAGGCTCCCCACTGAGCAGAGAGCCCGAGGCGAGCCTCGATTCCAGAACCCTGAGATCATGACCTGAGCTGAAGGCAGAGGCTTTAACCCACTGAGCCACCCAGGCACCCGGATATATCTCCCTCTTGAGGGCATTATTATTTATGCATCAGTAGATTGTAAACTTGAGCACTCTGCTAGCTACTGGTGGGTAGAAACGCAGTTAAATAGTGCAAACGTCTTGGAGAACAAACTGGACACACCTATTAACATTACAAAACCCATAAATAAGTCTGTAGGCAAGGACAGCCTTGCAAGCAATATGTGGAGTCACAAAAACTGTAAGCTACCTAATGTCCAGCACAGGGTAACTAGTCAAAGTATTCTAATGCTCACCACAATGAAATAACATGTAACTAGTAAAAGCTAGAAAAATCTGTGAATACCGACATGGATTTCTCTTTCCTAGACATGCTTGCACATATATTTACACACATATAAAATTGCCTTCAGATGAATATTGGTAATAGTTGTTGCCTCAAAGAAACCAGTCTGCAAGGGTCAGACAGAAGACATACTTTTCACTGTATACCCTTTTACATATGAACTGAATTTTTAGCCATCTATTTGTATTATTTGAAAATAAAAAAATCCAACAAATTAAATGTTTCATAATATCTTTGAAGTAGAACTTAGACACAAAAAGTGCACATCATTTGTGTAAAGGACAACAAATGTTTGCAAAGTTAACACAACCAGATACAAAAATTCATACTGAGGAAAAAAGCACTACCGGTATTTATGTAAAAGAAAATCCCAGACATTTTATCATTTTATCTGTAAATATTTCAGTATTTATCCTTTGTGAAAGAACTGCAATCTAAAATGGAACCAGGAAAAATGAGAATCTCACACATGGATCTTCAGGAAAACAACACTTTAGAACTGAGAGATTGATTTCCTGTAAATGCCTGATTTACAGAATACTGACACTTAGCTCCTGACCAATGAACATCCACCAAGAAAATCTTGCCCTCCTCAAGCCAATGAACTTACTTTGTGGGCTCTGGCTGCACTTCCCCTCTTTGTACTCCTTGCCCATAAATACAGGCCACCTCACACAGACTGACCTGTACCTTCTAGAGCATACATTTTCCAAATTGCAGTTCCCCTGCTAATAAACTCTATTACTAGTAATTTAAGTTTGCCTCCGCTTACCTTTTTATTTCAGTTGACTCCTAACAGATAAAAATATAACTATAACACCACTACCAAACCCAATGAAGTTAACAATAATTAAATTTTTAAATGCTTAATGCTTACATTTTTAAATACTCAGTTCACGTTCAATTTCCTTCCCTGCGTCAAAAATGTCAATTTACATTTAATTTGTTTGAATCATAATATAAACAGGTCTATACATTATATTTGGTTGATTTTTCTCTTAAGTCTCTTTATACTGCAACAGTCCCATCCCTTTTGGCTAATGCTACTACTTTGTTGTGGAAGAAACTGGCCATTTCCGTTGTAGAATTTCTCTCATTCCGGATATGGCTAATTGACTGAACCCTCCTGGTGTGATTTAACATGTTCTTTATTCACTGCATTTTTTGGAAGCCAGTAGATAGGCCTAGAGAATATGCTTCTTGATTTGGTAAGTAAAAATATTCTATCATGCCATATGTTGGGGAAATGCTATAGATTTTTGTAAACCAATGCACAGAGGCTCACAAATAAAAATCTGAAAAGTCCCCAAGTGAGGAAATGTTTCACTTTGCTTAACTGAGCAGTCCTCCATGTGTTTTGTTGTTGTTGTACCACCTATTACGTTCACATGGAACTAGAGTCCTGTTTTACACAGTCCAATGAACTCTGGAAGGAGATCTGAATGGTCTTCTCCGAATTCTGTGATGTTATGTGGTGCAAGACACAGATGTTTACTGTGTGTTTTCCATTTATAGAGTATTATACTTGCAACTATTGTTTCTGTTCTCAAGAAAGAAGACTGAATTGATGAGTCAGCATGGGTTCAGGAAGCAAATGCACATGCTCCTTCAAAGTGTAAGAACCCAGCTGTGTGTGTTGTAGAATTATAGAGTAGAGTGGCTTGGTGGGGTTCATCAAGTAAACTCCAATGGCCAGATCAGCTTTGGAGGTTAGCAAGAATTGGCAGCAGATCTGAGCTGAAAAAGACCCCAGAAATCATCTGGTGTAGTCTCTTCGTTACATGACGCCCAGGAATAGCAAAGGACTCTCATGGCTGATGAGGGATACAGTTTAAGATTAAAACAAGATGTTCCTGTTGCTAAGCTTAGTGAAACCCTGGGTAGGTCTCATTCAAGATAATTTCTTTGTAGGCAAACTGTTCTGTTTTGTTTTCTCTCTGGAGGCTTTTAGAATTTTCTCTTTATCCTTTGGAATTCTGAAATTTCTTCAGGACATGTTTAAGTGTGAGCTCTTCCATATGAGCATCCTGCCTGGTTTACAGCTCTCCCTTGCAGTGTGGGGATTCAAGTTAGGCTGGGGAAAACTTTCTCCTGTTCCTTGTATTTCCATTTCTGGGTCAATTGTTTCAATGTGTTCATACCATCTGTTTTTCTGTGATGTTCTTTGTTTTGTTCATTTTGGGTGATCCTTGGTTGATCTTTCCAAATGTATGAATAAAAAGTCATGTTCATTAGTTGACTTGGGATCCATTTGCAGTTTTAGGAGTTCACCCAGAAATGTACAAAGAAATCAAGTTGACCTCCAAGTATTCACACCCTAGTGAGGAAGGAAAACAAGTAAACCAAATATTCTGTCAAAGCATCAGCACACCTATGTAGCAGCTTAAGCAAAGAGAAGACGTGGTGGGATTAATTTGTGTGCCAGAGGGTTCCAAGTGTGCTCCTCCCCCAATTTACGTAGCTGCCTTTGGCTCCACCAGGGTTGGGCTGGAAATGCAGGGGGGCGGCAGAAAGAAGGAAGGAGCAGAAAAGTTCTGACTTAAGAGCTATGGTTTGGTGGTATGGCTCTCTGAACAAGAAGTTTAAGGCTTTGGGGGACTGGGTGGCTCAGTTGTTAAGAGTCTGCCTTCAGTTCAGGTCATAATCCGGAGTGCCGGCGGCGGGATCAAGCCCTGCATCTGCTTCTCCCTCTCTCACTCCCCCTGCTTGTGTTCCCTCTCTCGCTGTGTATCTCTCTGTCAAATAAATAAACAAATCTTTAAAGAAAAAAAAAGAAGTTTAAGGCTTTTTCTTTCTCTTGAAGGATACCTTTCCGAATTTCTCAAAGATTTATCACTGTGAATCCTTAGCTGCGACAGTTACGACTCGGACAATGCATTTTCCTTTCCTTTCCTTTTCTTTTCTTTTCTTTTCTTTTCTTTTCTTTTCTTTTCTTTTCTTTTCTTTTTTTTTTTTTTTTTTTTTTTTTTTTTTTTTTTTTTTTTTTTTTTTTTTTTTTTTTTTAAGAGTTTATTTATTTTGACAGAGAAAAGTACTGCTAGAGAGGGGAACACAAGCAGGGGGAGTGAGAGAGGAAGAAGTAGGCTTCCCGCTGAGCAGGAAGCCCGATGTGGAACTCAATTCCGGGTCTCCCGAGATCATGTCCTGAGCCGAATGCAGTCGCTTAACCAACTGAGCCACCCAGGCGCCCCAACAATGCATTTTCCTAGACTTTTCACGTACTATAGCCCCTGAGAATTTGGTGGCCCATTCTACACATTTTTTTCATTTGAGGACCTATTTCTCTTCCAGGTAGTTCTCTTAGGTGGACAAAAACCTCACCCAGGCCTGATTTTTCCTTATGGACTATATCTGTTCCAGAAGAAACATTTGTTCATCCCTACATTTGTGGAAACACACCTCTCATCACTCTGCTCTTGTAGGTAAAGTGCTCTGGCCACTGCCTTTGGCCTGAATTTCCCAAGCATGAGTCAAACATGCAGGAGTCTTCAACTTCTCTTACGTCCTGCAAGCAGGTAGTGAACTAAGGCTTACAAAACTGGAACCTGAGCAGCTCTACTACAAGCACTGCAGAGACTGTAAACACCTCACTTTGGAAAGTGGGCCTATTTGGCAATTTTAGTTTGTTCTCAGTTTGGGGGGCCTCAATTGAAAAGGGAGAGATTGTTAAAGCTTGTTTCATGCCTAAATGAAAAGTATAGAGGTGATGAAATAAGGAATCTTCCTGCTGTTCCTTCCAAGCAGTGGGGAGCTCTCATGACTGATTTTTATTACAACGTGTTTGCCAGACAACCTCTATCAAGGCCAATTTGTGGGTCTCAGGCTGTTAAGGTCCGATGTCGACCGCCTCCCCAAAGAGAAACCGAGGACGCTCAGGATAATGCAAGACACACAGCGAAGTTTTTTTTATTTTTAGCTAGCTGGGGTCCAAGTGTCTGCCTGGCGCAGCGGGTCTCAACAACGACCCCGAATGCAAGGGTCTAGGGGTTTATATGCATTTCAAACAGCAAGCACAAGCCACATAGTAATTTTCTTGGTTAGGTGAGATAACACTTTAAATCCCCCTCTGCCCAGTTCCTGGAATGCCTAAACATTCCAGGAACTGAAGCAAGATGCACCAAGATGCACAAATAGTTTTTTGGTTTTGTTTGTTTGTTTGTTTGTTTGTTTTACTTAACTGCCTTCATTTGGTTAACACAGGCCTTGTAAAGGCATAAATCACCAGGGGGTTTTAGATATGTAGAGGCCTAAATCACCAGGGAGTTATAGAGCCTGGGCTCTAGATCACCAGGGAGTTACAGAGCCTGTTACTGTGGCCTTGAGGCTAATTAGGCCCCAACAAGGCAAACAACAACAACAACAACAACAACAACAACAACAACCGAACCTTGGTTCTCCCAAGAAGCTGAAGGGAGCCAGCTGAATGTGCATTACTGTGAGAAAGGTTTACCTGGCAGACAGAAGGTCGGAAATATGTTTATATGGAACCACTTACAGAGCCATGAACGTTGTGTTACCACGGGTATTTAGCACTCTCAGCCCTTGCTTTTCTGATTTGTCTGAAAGGGAAGTAATAGCTAACCTGCAGGATGGCAGAGATTAAATGAGATATAGGATATAAGGATTCTAAAAATGAAGGCTCCCAGTGAGTAGTAGCCACTGGCACTACCCCTCCACAGCCTAGAATCCCTTTGTTCTTCTTTGTTCCATTAATTCCTATCCTTCCTTAAATACAGCTCAGGGTCAGCCACATCCTCTAGAAGGCTTTTCTGGATTCCCTTTTCCACTACTGATGGTATAGGTGCTTCCAAAGCACCTTGTTAATGTCTCTATCCTGGCACTAACCCTACTTACCTAAGATTGTGTGTTCCTATGTTTGCCTCCCCCAATGGAACTGCAGTCTCCTTGAGTACAGAGAGTAAGGCCCAGCAGAACAGAACTCAACGACCAACATATTGTGACATGCCTGGGATTTGTGTAATTCACCATCTTGCCTCAGAGAGATATAGAAAGAGCTTTTGTATGTTAATGTATGACGCCTGGGTGGCTCAGCGGCTAAGTGCCTATCTTTGGCTCAGGTCATGATCCCAGGGTCCTGGGATTAAGTCCTGCGTGAGGCTCCTTCCTCAGCTGGGATCCTGCCTCTCCCTCTGCCTACTCTGCCTGCCACTCCCCCTGTTTATGCTCGTTCTCTGACAAATAAATACAATCTTAAAAAAAAAAAAATAGATCTCTCTGTTGGGGGAAAACATAGCCAATCAATCATTACTGAGAATAGTAGATCCTTGATTCCCCAGTCTGGTTTTTTTGAATCATAGAAACCTAGAGCAGGGGAAAACTGTTGAGAGTACCACATCAAGTTGGAGAGGAGACATATGCTACTCTCAAGGAGCATGCTTGTCCTACAAAAAAACTTATTTAACACAGTAAGTTTATATTTGGGAAATTTAAAGAAGAACTTTACTTTGCTGTGTTTTGGAATAGAAATCCCCCAAAACCTTGGGTGGGGTGCATATTTATATATCAGTGATATCATGGGGAGGGCAATTAGAACTACCCAGGGCAAAACAGTGTGGAGATTCCTTAAAAAATTAAAAATAGAACAACCGTATGACCCTGCAATTGCACTACTGGGCATTTACCCCAAAGATACAGATGTAGTGAAAAGAAGGGCCATATGTACCCCAATGTTCATCGCAGCAATGGCCACAATCGCCAAACTGTGGAAAGAGCCAAGGTGCCCTTCAACAGATGAATGGATAAAGAAGATGTGGTCCATATATACAATGGAATACTACGCCTCAATCAGAAAGGATGAATATCCAACTTTTGTAGCAACATGGACTGGATTGGAAGAGATTATTCTGAGTGAAATAAGCCAAGTAGAAAAAGTCAGGTATCACATGGTTTCACTTACTTGTGGTGCATAAGGGGTAATATAGAAGACGGTAGGAAAAGGAAAGTAAATGGGAAGTAGGGTAATTCAGGGAAAGAAATGAAACATGTGAGACTTTGGACACAGAAACAAACTGAGGGACTTGGAGGGAGGGGACGGGGGGATGGGAGAGCCTGGTGGTGGGTACTGAGGGCACCTATTGCAAGGTGCACTGGGTGTGGGGCCTGGGCAATGAATCTTGAAACACTGAAAAAATAAATTTAAAGTTAAAAAAAAAAAAAAAAAGAACTACCCAGGGCAACACATGGGGAACACAAAGTATCTGTTTATCAAAAGGAGGCAGGGTTACTAAACTCTGATAAACAATGGCTTATTTGCAACCACTTCACATACAGAGGAGGAAGCTGCATTGCAAATAGCTGCGTTCAAGGTTACAGCGCCAGGAGGCTGCAGAGGCTGAGTCTCAACCTCTGGATTAATGCTGCTCCACTGCCCAATGCTTGGCTATGGCCTTGAGCAGCAAGGAAGTGGCTCAGCCCCAGAACGGATGAAGCACTGGCTGAGAACTGAAAGACGGATGACATGGTGTGATCTTGGGCAAGCCAATTCATCTGAGACCCCTTTCCTTATATGCAAAGTGGGGAAGATAATATTCTGCCACCCAGGGCTGCTGACAGATCAAAAAGGAAGAGAAAGCCCTTTATGAATGGTAACATATAATTTAAAAGTGACCCTCCTGGTGTTTAAATTGTCCAGCTTACAAAACAGTGGGCATTCTAAAGCAGTAAATGTAGACACTGCACACACCTCAGCATAATCACAAAGGACTTCCAAATGAGTAGAAAAATCAATGGTAGTTAGAACTTCCTCAGTACTTTTTTTTTCCTCAGTACTTTTTAATCAGGGGTAATGGTGTAAGTGGGTAGCTACATGGGAAAAAGAAACGTAAATGGGATTTACTTGTCAAACTATAAACCAGGATAAATTTAAAATAGAAGGTAGACTTAAATTTTAAAAGTGAAACCATACCTACACCGTGAGAAAACATGAATGAAGTCTTCTAAAACCTAGAAATGGGGAAAACTTTTCCAACTATGGCTCAAAATCCTGAAGTAATGAGGAAAAGATTAATAGATTTAATTACATAAAAATAATGCCTCTCAAACAACAAGACAAAACAAACAGAATAAATATGGGGAAAAGACAAGTAACAAACTAAAAATAAAATGTGCAACATGCATCACAGATGAGGGTTTAATAGCCTTACCATAGAGGTACCTTCTAAAAATAAACACTAAAAAGACCAAGAATCCCATGTATGTCCTACAGATATCAGAAGGTAGCCCACAAAAAAAGAAATGCAAACAGTCCTTAACTTATGAAGTGGCACTCGTTCTCACTCCTAAGAGAAATGAAAATTTACCTATCCTGAAAACCATGTCTCATCTATTGGATAGACCAAAAAACTCAAAATAGACACTAAAATCTGTTGGTAAATCCACAGGAAAATGGACATTTTCATACATTGCTGCAAGAATGATAGTGGGGGGAGGAATTTGGCAATATGTATTGAAATTACACATTCATTAATCTTTTGACATAGGAATCTCACTTCTATGACTCCAGCCCAAAGATTTAATGGCAGAAATAAGAAAAGGCATGTGCAAGAGGCTTTTCACTACAGCACTAATTATAGCAAAAGGTTGGAAACAACTCAAATGCCCATCAGTAGGAAACTGATTAAGTAAACTATGCTAGATCCACACAGAAGTGACTGACTCCAGGGTACTATTAAGTGAAAAAATGTAATGTACAGTAAGCTATAATTTAAATAATAGTATATACTTTATAAAAAGTTGATGGATAAGCCATAAATTTCTTCTTAATGGCTATGTGCAGGGGGATAGAGGACCTAGAATGAAGGGGACTAATACAAGGAGCAGCATTACTCACAATAGCTAAGATATGGAAACAACCTACAATGATGGATAGACATTGTGACACACACACACACACACACGGAATATTATTCAGCCATAAAAAGGAATGAAATATTGACATTTTTGATAAGGACAGACCTCGAAGGCAATATGCTAAATAAAATAAGTCCACAAAAAGGCAGACACGATATGATTTTTCTTATATATGAAATCTATCTATTTATATATATTCACCAAGATCATATCTATGAAGAAGACTGGTGGTTGCAAGAGGTCATATGTGTGGCAGGCCAGCAGGTAGGGGATGGGAGATAAAGGTCAACTATTAAAAAAAAAGAAGAAAACATGAAACTCCCTTTCCCCCTTTATTAGGGCATGAAGGAAAAAGCATAAACAGAAAAAACACAAAATTAAAGTGGAAATACAATCAAATATTAGTAATCACAGAGAATGTAAGTATTCATACAAGGAAAACCACACAGAAATCAAAACAAACTGACGAGATGTGTATGTATCAACACAAATCTCATAAACAATTGTACTCCGTGTATAAAATAAATTCAAAAGGATATACATAAGTTGGGACCACTTTGTAAATTCTAACATGAAACAAAAGTGTTACATATTGTTTATGGATACAAATATATGTAGAATTTGAAAGGAATAGCATACACAAATTAAAAAACAAACAAGGGGCGCCTGGGTGGCTCAGTGGGTTAATGCCTCTGCCTTTGGCTTAGGTCATGATCAGGGTCCTGGGATGGAGCCTCTCATTGGGCTCTCTGCTCAGCGGGGAGCCTGCTTTCCCTCCTTCCTGCCTCCCTCTCTGCCTACTTGTGATTTCTCTCTCTCAAATAAATAAGTAAAATCTTTAAAATAAATTAATTAATTAAAAAAACAAAACAAACACAGTTAACAAAACCTTTTTAGTTCATATATAGATGCTACAAAGCAAAAAAAAATCTGACTCTTTCAGCCCTTTAGGAAAATGACTTTATTCTTCACAGCTTCCAAACTTTGAAGTCACTGGCCAGAATGCCTAGTCTGAGTCTCTGAATTCCCTTCACTTCTTATCATAAACTAACAAAATACTCCACTATATTCATTTAACATATGTCAGTTTACACTTCTCAGCTCAAGTGTACAAGAAGTTCCAAAGTATACTCAGGAAAATAGCTGAAACAAATGGCCTGCACAGCTCCGCCTACTTGATATCCCCCCCTGTAGTAGCCAGCCTCCAAGACAGCCTTGGATAGATTCTAACCTCCTGGTGTTCAAACTCGTATGCAATCCCTTTTCACTCTTCCAAGTTTAGTCTATGTGAATAGACTAAAGTTCTATTATAGAACTTTAAGTTCAATAACTGAAGTTCAATAGAATAAAGGAAAAGCAAAGGCATAAAACTTCTGAGATTGGGTTATAGACATCAGAGCCTCCATCTTGGCTTGGATCACTCACTGGGAAAAACCAACTGCTGTGTCATGAACAGCTCCTTGCAGAATGCACCTGGCAGAAACTATATACTATATTCTACCAATAGCCTTGTGAGGGAGCTTAGAAGGAGATCATCCAGCTCCAGTCAAGTCCAAAGGAAAGATTTTTTTTTTTTTTTTTTGATTTTTATTTATTTGATAGAGAGAAACACAGCCAGAGGGAACACAAGCAGGGGGAATGAGAGGGAGAAGCAGGCTTCCCGCCAAGCAGGGAGCCTGATGCAGGGCTCGGACCAGGACTCCAGGATCCGACTCCAGGATCCGAGGTGAAGGCAGAGGTTTAACTAACACTGAGCCACCCAGGCGCCCAGGAAAGATTTTCTTAAAGGGCCAGATATTAATAGTTTAGGTGTTGCAGGTCCTACTGTCCCTATTGCAACTATTCAACTCTGCCATCTTACACAACATGAAAAGGAACTGAACGTTCTGGACTGCAGTTCCTATAGAACTTTATTTACAAAAATAAGCAGTAGTTTGCTAACTTTTGCATGACAGCAGTCAAGGCTCAGAGCTGACTGCAACTTCATGAAGTCCTCAATCAGACCCACCCAGCTAAGCTGCTTCTTAGGTTTTGGAGTCTCAGAAACTGCAAATTGACTGTTTTAAACTACTAATGTTCTGGAACTCATACACCCCCATCCCACCTCCCCACCCACCCACTGCCAAGCACACACATACCCCTTTTGCCTTTCTAATTTCACCTCCATTTCCACCATTTAGCTCAGATCACAGAGATCTCCTTATTGTTCCTTAAATACAGTAGAGGCACCCTTGACTCAGGGCCTTTGTTCTGCTACTCTCTGCCTACCTGGACGCTTCTCCCACAGGTATCTTATTCCACTAGCTCCTTTAGGTCTTTACACTGAGCCCTTCTCAAGCTAAAGCCTTTCCTCACCCCCTCACTCCTTCCTCCTTACATTCCCTTTCCTATTTTTCTCATATTTACCATGTACCATATATTTTACTTTACTGTCTTCCTCCACTGGAGTGTGTGGAGGAACACACAAAGACACGTGTTTCTATTTGTGATACTGTATTATGCAACTGGCTTTCAATAGTTAAATTTGCTTGTCTCAACTAACCTGCCAACTCCTTAAAGGCATAGTATACACAGGCCTGAGCACACATTAGTGTTAAATTAACTTCTTAGACTAATTTTAAACATCTAACACAACCAGATCATTTGAAAGGATCACTCTAGAAGAAGAATGGAGGCATTTGGTGTCTGTAATACTTAATCCTCACTCTACACTCCCCAGATGCAATTTCACCCCTCCCCATTGTTTATTACCACCTAATTGGAGACTAGTGGACCTCTTCACTTAAACCCTTCCTCAGGACATCTTGTGGACCTCAAATTCAGCCTAGCTTCAAATGAACTTTCCCCCTACTCCTGCCTTCTAATGTGACCAAACTCAACTCAGCAAATGCAATCTTCTAGCCAATTATGTCAGCTTCAATACTTCTCCCTACCACCAATCCATCACCCAAGTCCCAGAGTTTATCCTCTGAAATCTCTTAAAATGTGTCCATTTCTCCCCGTCTCCTCTAATCAATGCTACCTACCATAGCCACAGGATACCGCCATAGATCTTCCTGTCTCCTTGCATCTACTATGACCACTCGGAAAACCATTTTCCACAGTGCAGCCATAGATTTTTTTTCAAAGTGGGTATCTCATTGGATCACAATGCTGTTCACTCAAAATTCAGTAGCTGGCCATTGCTCTCAAGATTAAAATGTTTTTCTGTTCTGCATGGGCTGGATTCCACCTTACCAAATTCTCCTCATAACCATCTCTGTTTCAGACATACTCTATACCAACCAGATTCTCACTGTGCTGAGAACTTTACCTATGCTGTTCTGCCCAAAACGCCCTTTATCCAGTTACTACCATATCTGTTGTGGGTCAGCTCAAATACTTCCTCTTACCTTGACTAAATCATACTTAGAAACTCCTCTCCTTTGATGTACTTAACAGTTTGTATGGCATTATTTGGTCAGTGTTCCCCTAACCAGAGAGTACTGTTTTTTATTCCCTTGTATCCACAATGCTCGAATCACAGGAGGATCTCAGTGACTACTGGTAGAAAACATGAACAATTGAAACAGCAGTCAAGAAGTTATTACAGCTGTCTAAGAACAAAGGAGTTGCTGCACTAGAGCAGTATATTAATGTTGAAAGTAAGTTCTTAATAAGCAGAATTGACACTCTTGATGAAAATATTCCCAATACTCCCCAAACCGATTATCTGTACATTAGGTTGTAATAGTCAACACATTATTTTGCAACACGTTTCTACTGCTATCAGGGCCCATGGCCCAATGACCCGAGGTACTGACACCACTTATAAGTTAAAAGTAGAAAAAGACATTATTTGGGACCACTGGAAAACCAAAACTGACATGGCTCTAGCACCTCCCTCCCATTACTCTACTTCTCCCAATCTGAATTTTTGCCAAACCATAGTATTTGGTCAGAGGCCATTTTATTTGGAGGAAAAGGGTCTATTCATTGAGAACGAAGCAATAGATGACCACTACTTTTAGAATTACCAGGGAGGAGGCTTGAGAAAGGAGACAAGATTTCAAATGTCTGAGTAAATTAGTTTTCTGACAAGGAATATAGAGGCAGATTTGGTGGCTAAGATATCAAGAGTTCTGATTTGAAGGCTTCGAGTTTCTAGTGCCTACAAGGAATCTGGTTGGAGACATTTAACAGGCAATTAAACATTGGTTTAGAGCGGTACCATGCTCCCCCACAGGGCTTTTATGTGAACTACTGAGTAAGCATCCTCTGAAGCACAAGGTAGGAGTGACTCAATACAAGCACTTATGTGTAAGAATTGTTCTAGGGAGCGCCTGGGTGGCTCAGTATGTTAAGCAACTGCCTTTGGCTCAGGTCATGATCCCCGAGTCCCAGGATTGAACCCCCCATCAGGCTCCCTGCTCAGTGGGAAGCCTGCTTCTCCCTCTTTCACTCCCCCTGCTTGTGTTCCCTCTCTTGCTGTGTTTCTGTCAAATAAATAAAAAAAATCTTTTTACAAAAAGAACTGTTCTAGACACTAAAACTGCATTTACAAACTGTAAAAATGTTTAAGACTGTCAAGCAAATTTTAAGTATTTCACTATCTAAAGTTATACACAATACTGTGCTTCACTATTTCCTATACACCACTATATATTTTCACTTGAGGAGACCCATAAAAGGAATACATTTCAGAAATCCTGAAAAAAATTCTACCAGCTATAGACTACCTAAATATTGCTTGCAAAAACTATCAAAGAAAAGCCCAGACTCACGTAAATGGCATACAAAACTTAAATAAAAGAGGCGGAAGTGGAAGAGTACAATGCTTTTTATTCACCCAATAAACTAAAAGTCCATTCCTGGATTCTTCCACATGTTTCATTTGTTTTATTAACAAGCAAAAACCTTCTAAGGGGCAGCTTCACCTAGTCTTCAGACTCAGATCCATCTTCATCTTGACTAATCTGGAAATAACGAAGTTCGTAAGTCTCCTTGTCAGATGCAACCACACGAAGCCAATCACGAAGATTGTTCTTCTTAAGGTACTTCTTGGTAAGATATTTCAAATACCTTT
>PITA01000921.1:0-78364 GCA_004023965.1 Spilogale gracilis
CACTGGTAAAAGAAATAAGCTATCAGATTTTAAATCTTGCAGAACTGGCAGGTGTGAAAACTATATCTAGTTCTGACTGGAAATTTTCTGATCATTACTGACATTGAGTATTCTTTCATATGTTTAACAGTCATTCAGATTTCCTTTTCCATGAGTTGCCTGTGATACCTATTACCATTTGTTCTACTGAAGATTTTAATTTCCAAACATTTTAAATCATAAAATATATCCCAACAGAATGTGTAAAAAATGCAGATGTACAGCATAACAAATTTCCGAAACAATGTAGCTACTCTATACTGTAGTTTCACTTGTTTTCAAGCTTTATAGAAAGCAAATCATTCAGTGTTTATTCATTTTGCTTCTGTCTTCTTCCACTCAGTATAATAGTTTAAAAAATCATACAAGTTACACTATAGTTTATAATTTTTGGTTGCTCTGATATGTTTCTTTGCATAAATGTGTCATTATTTGTTCATTCTTTTATCTTGTTTTGAGTTGCTTTCATTTTATTTGTCATGAGTAATGATACTATGAACATAGTTGTCCTTATATGTTTGTGCAAATAAGCATTTTTCCACAGAATAAATGTTTATGATAGTAGTAGAACTCTCTAATCGAAGAGATTATGTATTCTCAGCTTAAATACCTAATACAAAAATAATACCTGTTGTTTGGTTTTGCTGTTCTTATTGTTTTCAGCTTAAAAATAAAAGTATAACTTCTCTGGCCTATTTATATTTTTACATCTAGTGTATACTCTAATTGCTCTAAATTCTTCCCAGTATGGTATTGTTAGACTTTGTATTTTTTTTAAATTTTTTCATTTTAGATTAGTGTGTATATATTCATGGCTTTACCATGCATTTCATTAATTACTAGTTAGATTCACCACCTGCTTAAAATAATTGGTCATCTCTGTAACTTCTTTTTTGAAGATTTTTTAGAGTTTCCTTTTAAGAAATCTGCCTCCTTTTCTTTTCTCTTTCCTTTTTCCTTTGCTACAAAAATTTATATTAGGTTATCTGATTTTTCTTACTAATATGTTTCAATTCTAAAATCATTATGAATATAATCCCTTTACCAGTTACATGCATGGCAAATGCCTTCTACTATATGGCTTTCTTTTCTTTTCTTTTTAAAATATTTTATTTATTTATTTGATAGAGAGAAACACAATGAGAGAGGGAACACAAGCAGGGGGAGTGAGCAAGGGAGAAGCAGGCTTCCTGCTGGGCAGGGAGCCCAATGTGGGGCTTGAACCGAGGACTCCAGGATCATGACCTGAGCCGAAGGCAGTCACTTAAGGACTGAGCCACCCAGGCACCCCATGGCTTCCTTTTCTTAATGATGTTTCTGGAATTAATGACTTTAATGTAATAAAGTTTACATGCCTTTTCATTTACATATAGAACTCTTTTTGTGCGTGTTTATGGCATGAAGTTGTGGTCATTTTCTTCTTTTCTCTTTTCTTTTCTCTTTTCTTTTCTTTTCTTCCTTCCCTTCCCTTCCCTTCCCTTCCCTTCCCTTCCCTTCCCTTCCCTTCCCTTCCCTTCCCTTCTCTTCTCTTTTCTTTTCTTTTCTTTTCTTTTCTTTTCTCTTCTTTTCTTGATTGTATTTATTTGACAGAGAGAAACACAGCCAGAGAGGGAACACAAGCAGGGGGAGTGAGAAAGGGAGAGGAAGGCTTCCTGCGTTCAGGGCTCGATCACATGACTCTGGGATCATGACCTGAGCCCAAGACAGATGCTTGAGGACTCAGCCACCCAGGTGCCTCAATTTTCTTCATATTTTCAACTGCTTTTCAATTATATTTTTGTCATGTATAAATATGCACATGTGCCTAATTCTGGACTTTATAGTTTGTTTCACTATTCTTGCTAAAGGATAGACAAAGCGTTTCTTAAAAGACCAGAGAAAAACATTTTAGGCATTGGGCCATATATTCTACTGGCAGATTTGTGTAGCATAGAATAACTATTTTCTAGTGAAACTTTATTTACAAGAAGTAATGATTGTCCCGTAGGTCACATGCCTGCAACTGTTTTGTCTAATCTTGATGTAGTATAGCCCTATTTAACAACTATATGGTATGATAAATCTTAGCATTTGTTAGAGCATCCTTACAATTTGGTTATTATTCTTCAGGGTATTTGGGCCAGACTCAAAACTTGTATCCCCTCATTAATTTTAAAATCAACCTATTAGATTCCTTCATTCACCTTCCACATACTCTAAGGAGATTTTTTACTGGGTATGCAATATATCTGTATTTCCATTTAGTATAAATTGACATCTTCAGTTTTCCAAATCATAAACATATATTATTTCCATGTATTTGGGTATTCTGGGATATCTGTCAAAAGAGATGTATTATTTTCTGCATAGATATCTTACAAATATTTTCTTAGATTTATTAAGAGGCACTAGATATTTTGATACTACTTTAAGTAATTTTGTCTTTAATTTCTAACTGTTATAAATAAATATTATGTATTTCTAATAGAAATATGGAACAATATTATTTTTATTATATTTTAATCTCTGTTATCTTACTGTTATTTTTTAAATAAATAAATTTATTTAGTTTTAAGGATTCTACACCCAATGTGAAGCTCGAATGCGCAGCCCCAAGATTCAGTTGTATGCTTTTGCAACTGAGCAAGTCAGGTTTCCCTATATTACTAGCCTTTTTTTTCTTTTTTTTTAAAGATTTTATTTAGTTGACAGAGAGAAGCATAGCCGGAGAGGGAACACAAGCAGGGGGACTGAGAGAGGGAGAAGCAGGCTTCCCGCCGAGCAGGGAGCCCGATGTGGGACTCGATCCCGGGTCTCCTGAGCCGAAGGCAGTCGCTCAACCAACTGAGCCACCCTGGCGCACCCTTATAGTACTAGTCTTAAGTCATCATTTACTCTTAGCAAATGCAAGAGTAACTGCCCTCCTCTTGCGCATCACAAAATGTTCATGCTTACCATTGTTACTGGAGTATAGTACATTCTCAAAATATATTTATTGAAGGAATGAATGGAAAATAAAAAAATAATAAGTCTAAAGTGACATGTTGAATATTATATGATGAAGTGTATTGGAAATATTGCAAGAGAAAATAAATACTGTTGCATTTATAAAGTTAAAATAAAAACAGTTGTAGCCTAAAAACTTTAAATCTATAAAATAATGATTCTTTAAATGTTTTATTTATTTATCTATTTATTTATTTATTTGTTTGCTTGTTTGTTTGAGAGAGAGAGAATGCAGGATCAAGGAGGGGCAGAGGGAAAAAGAATCTGAGATAAGACTCAACACAGAGAGGAGAGCCCAATTTAGGGGTCAATGAGAGACAGGTCATTATGACTGCAAGATCATAACCTGAGCTGAAACCGAGATTTGGATGCTTAACCAACTGAAATACCCAGCTGACCCAATATAATGATTCTTTAAATGTGGTCTAAGGACAACTTCAGAATTCCTCGGGGGCTTATTAAAATATTGATTACTCCAACTTTGAACTGCTTATTTGGAATCCTTTTTGTAAGATTCACCATATAATTAGCAAAAACTAAATATATGTATATTTATTTTACCCAATCCACATGCAACAAAGTGTATTTCTTAAGTTTATAAACATAAAATATTTAGTTAAATTTATTATTTAAATAGTCAAATATTTAAATGTTTAATTTACCTCTCCTAGGAAATTGCATAACACTATCACATTATGTCACAACTTCTTGCCAAAATGTAGTATTCTTCTAGTCATCTGGTTTCAGATGTCTTAATTATAAATCAGAGGCTTGGTTTTCTTTCCTTTTTTTTTTTTTTAAGATTTTATTTATTTATTTGATAGAAAGAGAGATCACAAGTAGGCAGAGAGGTAGGCAGAGAGAGAAGAGGAAGCAGGCTCCCCACCAAGCAGAGAGCCCAACGCTGGCCTCCAACCCAGGACCCTGAGGTCATGACTGGAGCAGAAGGTAGAGGGCTTAACCCACTGAGACACCCAGGCACCTAGAGGCTTGGTTTTCTAAATAATTTTGGAAATTGGCTTAAGCCACAGAATCAAGATACTATTGTTTAGGAACTACAGCTCATATCAGACCCCCTTGGGCTGTTATGCTCTTGTATTTGACTTGTAAGAAAATCACTCATGTTTCAGCTGATATTCCTGTCTCTATTTTTTAAGATGATGATAGGTTTAGATGCCCAGCTAGAATTCAACAATTACACCCTGTGACTCTTTTCCTTGCAACTTCTTTTGTTTAGAAATACATTTAAAAAAAAAAAAACTGACATTTTCTTTTATATTTTTGTTCAGATTTCCTACTGAAAGCTTTGGTTTTTTTCTTGGTTTCATAGTGAATTCTTCAGTAAAATCCATTTTAACTCTAACATTTGTATACTTAGCTGTCTGCAACTGTGACATTCAACCGTGATTCCATTTTCCTCAGGAGAGTGCATTTTACTTAATAGAATGATGTGAGTGATTGGCTCTGTATAAATCTGGCTCTATTGTTCCCCTGTGCTTGTATCTCTGCAGGTAGAGTGGACAGGGGAACACCCAGAGTCATACTTATTTTGTTTAAAAAATGATCTATCTGCCTTGGCCATTTTTTTATTAAAGTTCACGTTAGCTTATTTCTCAGTGTTTAGATTGGTTATATAATTAATAAATGCCCCCAATTCTCTGATGAGTTCTACCATTTCATCAGTAAACTAGTCCTAATTTAAAACAAGAAATATTTATTGATTTGTTTATGTTATTTAATGGACTATTATTTAGACGCTATTTTCCCAGTTCACTGATGTCAATACTATGTAGAAGGAAATCAACAACTTTTTCAAAGAAGGCTCAGCCTTCTGGTTCCAAAAAGTTTGAGACCAATGAAACTTCTAGTGCTAGTAGTGCTCAATAAAAATGTGAGCTATTAATAACTATTATTGTCAGGAACAGGGAGCATAACACCTTTCCCTAAGAAATTGAGATCTTAGAAACCCTCCCTCCACCACCACCACCAATGCTCTCTAGACGCCTTAGAGAAGCAATATCTGGTGTACCCATTCCACATGGAGTGCGTTGTTCTTCATCTTCTCAGGAAAGATGAGATCTGCATGGGAAGGAAATAAATGAAGCACAAACTGCAATAAAAGTACCAGAATTTGTTTTATTTCCTAGCCAGGACATGAGTTATTCAAAGCGATTTTATATATTACATTTTCTTGATTTGCTCTTATTTCCAAATTATCTCGTGTTGCTCACAGAACATCACTAATATCCAGGTCTCTTCCTCTGTGCATGTGACTCTCTGTCAGTCCTCTCTCTCTCTCTCTCTCTCTCTCTCTCTCGTTCTCTTTTTCTGTCTCTCAATACAAAAGGACAAACTGAACATATTTTATTATACACTAATATAATTTATTTAAAAAGACATCTTCTCCAAGTCCTAATTGATGTATGAATACCCTTTAAAGCATAATTATAAAAATTTTCAGAAATTCATTGCTCTTACTAAACAAGTCTGTATTACTTTTTATTTTGAGTATATTTTTTAATTTATTTTTTATTTTTTCAGTGTTCCAAGATTCATTGTTTTTGCCCCACTCCCAGTGCTCCATGTACTATGTGCCCTCAATACCCACCACTAGGCTCTCCCATCCCTCCACACCCTCCTCTTCAAGACCCTGTTTGTTTCTGAGTCCAGAGTCTCTTATGTTCCATATCCCTCCCTAATTTACCCCACTTCTCATTTCCTTTCCTTCACCTACTGTCCTCTATATTACCCCTTATGCTCCACAAGTAAGTGAAAGCATATGATACTTGACTTTCTCTGCTTGGCTCATTTTAGTGAGCATAATGTCCAGTCCGGTCCATGTTGCTACAAAAGTTGGATATTCATCCTTTCTGATGGAGGCATAGTATTCCATTGTATATATGTACCATATCTTCTTCATCCATTCATCTGTTGATGGGCACCTGAACATGTTTTTGGTTTTGTTCTTTTTTAATCTTGAATTTATATCTATGATTCCCAATACCCTTATCCACTGATAAAAGTGATTAAAAATAAATGTTGGCACGTGGTTACACTGATTAAACTTTTTTGTGATTTTCACTACAAAATTATTTTTAAAATCTTATATCCTACAGATAACCTAATGGTCTCTGGAGAATAATTTGCATCGATTAGATTTCAAATTCTCCTTAAAAATAATCTTATTTCTCCTATTACTGGTTTGTAAAATTTGTAAAACCACACATAGTACATTTGATCAGTGCTTTTTTTTTTCAGTTTCCTAATATTCTATTCAAATAGTCTAGGATGGGTAGAAGCATAATTTGAAACAAATCTGATCAATACAAAACATAGACTTTATGATTTTTAATTATTTTATAGCTATAAAATTAGAGTATTTGTAAATAAGCTCATTATATATTTTAGACATCCTCATCTATATTATTTTGCTTTTTTTCTTTGATCTGAAAAGTCCAGAATGTGAAGTGATTGCCATCATTTCAAGATACTAAACCAAAGATTTATTTTTGTTTTTCAGGCAAAATATAAGACCTACTTCAAATATAACCACCTACAAGATTTCGTTACCACAATCATGAATGAGTCTATTCATCATTTAATTTTAATATAGTTCTTTATCCAGGTGTCAATTTGGATGATGATTTTGCAGCTAATATCAATTTTAAAATTTTTCTTATGAGAAATATGAATACAAAGGGAAAGATTGTGAAAATCACGATCACTAAACTTGATTTTCACACTCCTGAAGTTGCACCTTAGATATTTAATTCTCACTGATTTCAAAAGGAGGTCAGCTTATGTTAATGTTCTACAGGTCTGCAGATTCTGAATTGGTGCAAACTGTCTGTGAAATACTCAATTTAAGAAAGCAAATTTTAGAAGATGATATCTACAGAAACCAGAGAAATGAAGCATTTTGAGCACTTCATAAAAGTGAAAAAATAAAACAAAAGCAAGGAATCAAACAAAATAAAACAAAATAAAACCCAAAACAGCTATGCCAAAAAACAACATGCAATATTTCAGCATGTAAAGATTTTCTACAAGTCAATATTTCTGACACCATAGATTAAGTCCTACTCCAGTCACTTATGTTGAAATAATAATACCCCTTGGGCACCTGGATGGCTCAGTGGGTTAAAGCCTCTGCCTTCCGCTCAGGTCATGATCTCAGGGTCCTGGGATCAAGGCCCACATCGGGCTCTCTGCTCGGCAGGGAGCCTGCTTCCTCCTCTCTCTCTGCCTGCCTCTCTGCCTACTTGTGATCTCTCTCTGTCAAATAAATAAATAAATAAATCTTTTTAAAAATAACAACATCTTTTAATAGCTAACTTATTTTGAAAATGTCCACATGTTTTAAATATAAATTATATATTTAATGTCATATATCAGAAATAACTTTTATAATCACTGCTTTTTCAGATTATTTTTCTATATAGCCCCCCTCTATCTTAAAACACATTCCTGTAACATGGCTACTTCTTCAACAAATGTTGCTCTATATTTCCTATCCTTCACCTCAAAATCTGTTTCAGAATTCTCTTTATTGTCTACTTTATCCTTAACCTCTAGTAATATGGCTTGTATTTTTACCATTGTACTGTGTCTTGCAATTGCTAATAGGAGGACAGGATCAGTTTCTCACCCAAGATTGGTAGAGAAGTCCATACTGGTGACATCATATACTTGCCAAGGGAGTTCCAAAAGATATCTTTTGAGATGTTCTGAGAGAGCAGGACAGGCATCCTTTGACTTGAACAAAAGGTGGTCCAAAGTGGACTTGGTTTGTATTGTCATTAAAGTGTAGTGGTTGCTGGGTTTAGGGTTCCCACATGGGGCTGGGTTTCGTGGGGTTTGAATTTCTGCACATCATCAAGAGAATGAGCAATGGGGTTCTGATCACATTGCTCAGATGCAGTTTACGTAGATATGGGGCAGGTAAAGAAGAAGAAGGAATACGATGTTAGCAGTCAAACATCAAAAGTGGTGTCAGATGCTACATTACTTATTGGAACAACATTCTCTGTAAAACTGATTCATTTCTAATTGTCAAGTCCAAATGCTTATAGTCAGTCTTCATTGTTCAAAACGTGCTTCTCTATGGTAAACGGTTCTGTTATTGGTCAGCCTCTGACAGCCAGAGGAGAGGGTCTTTGGAAGGAACAAATGCTCAAACCAGAAGTAGCAAAATGATCGTTTTGCTGTTATTAAAAAGATGAATAAGACAAAATCATGTGTATAATGGTGGGATGTGTTTTTAAGCAGTGCTGGGAAAGCCAAGACAATAAAGGAAATTGGAAGGAGGGCAAAATGGAGGGAAAACAGTGATTAAGAGACAATTTTAGTATATGTGCTGCCGAAGCGAGCACTGATTAAGAGACAAGATGATGTGGGTGGTTAAAAGAAGTTGTGGCTTCTAGTTGTCCTCAAATATTCTCATTCTCCTCTAGTGATAGAATCCATGTTTTTTCTTGACACATCATTTCACTCCCCTGTCTTAAAAATAAGAAACTCTAGCACCCATTTTGGGTCATCAGGAGACGGTAGAGAGGTGAGCTAGAAGGAACAGGTGTTGCTAATAAATTCACACATCTGTCATGTCAGACCTCTGCTACCTACATTTGTGGTTTTTAAGTGAGAGATAAAGACTTTCTCATTCATTAAAGTCATTACCTTGGGATTTTCTTTTTGAATTGTCAAAGCTATTCCTAATTAATGCAGGTAGGCAGAGATCTAAAAAATATATAAATAAATATTAAGGGTTTTAGATATTATTCTTTGTAAGATGGAATGTTATTGAAGGATTTTAATGTGGGTATTTCATATGCTATCTTTATTATATGTATTTTTGAAAAATCAAAGGTCCTTAGGTATGAGCAAATAATTTGTAATGTGGTGAATGCCTAAACTTACATTCCAAATATTTCCCCAAATTATATCATTTGTGATTTTTGATCATCATTTTGAAAAATCAGCATTCTTACATGGTATATTATCAATACCAACTTAAACATTATAAAGAAAGAAGGCAGACACTTATCATACTTTTAACTAACCATAAATCTACTTTGTGGACCCATAAGACTAGATTCACAATATTAGCTTCACAATTCATTAAGAAGGAAGACTTGGCAAGTTCCTTAATATTACTAGTCAGTGTACTCATCATTTTAAGAAAAGGTAAAAATATTCAATGATTGTATAAAGATACTGAAGAATTAATAATTTTACTTGAAAATGTATTCTATGGCACAAGACTTTATACAAATAATCTATTTGAAATGGAAGTGTGGTCACAAAACAAAATAAATATTATCCTTTTAATTTTTTCCTTTCAGATCATCTATTCTAAAACCAATTGAATTCAGAAAATATGCTAATTATGCAGAAATTAAGTGAATTATATTTTCCATCAGCTTAATAATTTATAGTTACAACTCTCACAAAACTTAATACTTATTAAGTAATACCTTCAGTATTTACCACGTTAAAGGCATATTGACAAGATATATTTTGCTCTGTGCATATAATTAAAATGAAATAATGCAAAGGGTTGATTTGCCAGTTGTTTTCAGTTCCATCTATTCTTCCTGAACACCTTTTAAAATATGATTACATTTGAAGTCAATCTACTTCATATAGTGCTTTACAATACAGTTTGGGCTTAAGCTACAATGTAAATCAGACATGGGAAATTTAAACTAGAGGTATTGGGAGAAAATGCAAGGGTAGTTAGAAAAAAAAAAAGCCTTTTTTGGGTTTGCATTGGGAGAAATTTCACAGACTATGATAGGAGTGGTTCCAAATGTTGTCTCTCACATAAAAGACTATAGGAGGAACTCAAATATTTTTTTTTTTTTAAGAGAAGGTTAGATGGAGAAATCATACTCATTTATTCTCACCAGATAGGTCAATGTTAGTTGTCCAGTTTACTATCTTTGAACTTAAAATTGGTAGACATGTCCCCCAAAGAAGTTAATGTTGTCCTGGTTTTTCCCAAATGGAAAGAAGGTACACCTTAATGTATTTATTACTTCTTGTTTCAGAGAGTGAATGTTACTTAGAGATTTTCTGTTCTAACAAAAAATAGGCAGTGGCTAGCATGATATAGCAGATCATATTTGAAATATTTTTTCAGTTTATCATAAATAAAATTTCTTAATTTTAATTTCCTTTTGAACCCTATGTTTTTGATACTTCAACCCTTATCTAATGTCATACATCTTTCTTAATTGAACATTTAAAAATTTTATACCATAATATCTTTGAAATTTGCTTTTGCTATGGGATTATTTATACCAATGAAAGCTGTCTCTAGGATAAGCTTCCCCTAAACCCGAAGCACCATCTTTGCTTGAAATAAAATGACTTTGTTATCATTTTCTCTGAAAATTATACATCCTCAATTTTATTTAGGATTAATTGCTCTAGTAAAGGGTCCTAGGGACATTACCTCTCCTCAGATTTTTTTTAAGATTTTATTTATTTTTTTGACAGAGAGAAACAAAGCTAGAGAGGGAACACAAGAAGGGGGAGAGAGAGAGAGGGAGAAGCAGGCTTCCCACAGAGCAGGGAGACCGATGCGGGGCTCAATCCCAGGACTCCAGGATCATGACCTGAGCCGAAGGCAGTCACTTAACGACTGAGCCACCCAGGCACCCCACCTCCTCAGATTTTGAATGTCTAGGCCTAAAGTAAAATTTCTGTCATCTTTTTATATCAGTATTGAGATAAGATAAGATTCGAATGTTTATATTGTTTGTTTGTTTTCAAAGAGAGGTCTATTAAGTTTGAAAACCTTAATCACTTTCTTTAAGCTAAATTTACTTTCCATTTAAAGCATGTCAGTTAACGTGTTTGTTAGCATTGATTGTCTTCTGTTTTCCTTTCAATTTTTATTTGCTTACTGACTCAAATATTTGCCTTCTTAACATGCTCCCTTTAGTTTGTCTTGTTGAGTTTCTCATAAGGAAAGTTAACAAATGAATAAATTCTCTATCTCTAAAGTTTTATGAAACATATTACACATACTGGTTATTCCATCTGAATTATATTTTTCCATTCAATGAATATCTAATTGGTTTTGTTCCCTATTTGTCTGTATGCTTTCTCTTTATGAATCATTTTTGTTGTTATTATTATTTTATCTTCAATTAGAGCCTCAGTTACATCACTTCTGAGACATATCCTCTCAAAGGACATAACCACCATCTATAAGAACTATGTCACCTTCAAAATCACTCAGAAATTTTTGGAGTATTTTATACTTAGTTTTCCTATTTGTATCCCAAACCTACCAATGGCATTAACATCTTAGAATAGCTGTTTTAAACTTTATAGATCGGCACTTTGATTGCTTTTAAAGGAGACTCACTCTACACCTTTAAAAGGTCACATTTCAGAAGTTTCCAGAATATTGCCTTCCTCTGAGGGTCCTTCTAATCCACTTTCTATGATCTTTGTCAGCTCTGTCAGATTTCTCTTAGTCGTGACTATGATCTAATAATTAAAGCATATCTCCATTTTCAAAAGCCTATTTTTTAAAAGATTTTACTTATTTATTTGACAGAGAGAGAGAGATCACAAGTAGGCAGAGAGGCAGGCAGAGAGAGAGGAGGAAGCATGCTCCCTGCTGAGCAGAGAGCCCCATGCAGGCCTGGATGCCAGGACTGTGAGATCATGACCTGAGCTGAAGGCAGAGGCTTAACCTTCTGAGCCACCCAGGCGCCCTAAGGCCTATTTTAAAAACAATTAGACTTGGTACATTTCTCTTTACTTTATATATACATTATCATGGCTTTTAAAATAATTTCACCTTCATATGTATTTACCTCTGTTATAAGATCCCAGCTTTCCCCATGGAGAAATCTATTCTTTATCCAACTTAGCTAAACTCTCTCTCTATCTCTTTTTATTTTTTCTTTTTCCACTCACTGGTGTTTTTTAAATAATAGGAAGACTAAAGCATGTTTTCAAATCATTCTGTGTCTTCTTTTTTTTCAGGAATAAAAAAAGAAAGGAAAAAATACTTGTTTTTCTTATATATGATGACCCAGTCCCAAGCATTTGTTAGATTTCCCTCTCTTTGAACTTATGATAATTCAGAGATTTTTGTTCTTGCTATTTTTTAATCTGTTTTTCTTTAATGATGTGTGTATGTTTAATAATAGATGTCTAAACTTACTCATGCAATCACTAATAAATATCTACAGTTGGTTTAACAGTGCTATAATCTTAAGTTCTTGTTCAAACAAAAGTCATGTTCAAACAATATGCATTAACAACTTTATTTCAAATCCTCCTGGAAACATTAATTCAAGAAATTATTGAAAATATATTGCATCCAAGATAAATATTGTATATTTAAATGATGATGTGTATTTCTTGTCAAATTGTTTACTGATAACCTGTTTTTTTATGAATGACATGTAAATGGTGAGTAGGAACTTCACTGAAGATTAGAAGATACAATTGAAAGTAAATGGGAAGTAGGGTAATCCAGGGAGAGAAATGAAACAACAGAGACTTTGGACACAGAAACACACTGAGGGACTTGGAGGGAGGGGGGTGGAGGGATGGGAGAGCCTGGTGGTGGGTACTGGGGACACCTAAAGCATGGAGCACTGAGTGTGGGGAATGGGGAATGAATCTTGGAACACTGGAAAAAAAAATAAGTAACAATAAAAAAAAAAAGAAAAAAAAAAAAGAAGATACAATTGAGGCAGCTACATGACTAAGAAAGTATAAAAGCCCAAGAGACCTTAAAACTAGTCCATACCGAAGCACCTCGCTCTCTGTAACATATGCATTCTGAATGTGGCGTAACTTGGGGATATTCCGAAGATGCGCTTGTGACCTCCATTACGCGCTTAGCATGCATACTGCGTGTTGCCCGTCCTGTTTCCTATATTGATGATGAGTAGACTTGACCCTGGTGAAGTTTATCGTGCTGTGTAAGTCTGATTATCAATCTGAAAACGAAATCGCTGCTGCTGGTTGAGCAGAGTGGCCACTGCCATTCAAAACCCTGAAAGGGACAGCGGAATCTGAAAAAGCTACTTCTTGTATCACATGCCCCATAGTTAACTTTAACAATTTAAAACGGAGCACTTAGTATGTTCCCAGATAACACAGATAAAAACGGCTGCCTTTACAACTTTTGATCTGGTTTGTAGTACTGACTGAAAAGATTGCTTCTGAAGTTCTGCCTGGTTCAAGATGAGCCTTTATCTGAGGTACAGCTAACCTTTGTCACCTTTTTGTGTATTCGAAGTCAAACTGCAAATGTCTTTTTATTAAAGTCTTATTATTAAGGCCACCTGCTTTCAAAAACCTAGAATTAACGATACCTGAATTTGTCTATCTGTGTATTTTTTCCACAAGTTCAATTGAACATTTCTTCAAGTTCATAGTTAATACAACAGAAGTTGTGCTCTTCAAGTATTCAAATAATTTATTCAAGTTTCTCCAGTCTAAAACCAATTGCAAGATAATCACAGAAAATCACAGAAGAGATGGATAAAAAATGTTAGCATTATTTCTGGTAAAAGCTAGATGGAGAATGTGACATAGGTCTGTACATACGAGGATACACACTAACATTTTTCTCCTAAAGTAGATAGACTTATATGTAGAGCCATAGGCCACAGAACTATGGGCCTTCCCATGAGGGCTAATCCTGCAGAATTGAGTACATATAGAAATTGAAATTCTGAGAGGAAAGTACTGAGTCAGTCATGCTCAGCTCCACTCTCATTAGGCTTGGAAAATGGATTTTATCCCTTTTAGGGAAGGGTAGAGAATACATTTCCTTCCAAATAATGTCTCCTGTTCCTTCCACTACTAGACTTAAATACTGTGAGGGAAAGGACAATGTTTATTTTTGTCACGATGTGTTACTGAACCTTTCCTGCTACCCAGTACCAGCCACTTAAATACTCTTGAAGAATGAAGAAATGAATCAAGAAAAGAAAATGAAGAGGACATTTATTGGTATGTTTTTGAGTAATTAAATAGTAGAAAGAAAAGCAAAATTTAGTTAGTTAAGGAAAATTAGGTGGGTTGAGTATAAAATTAATTTTTCAGCACTTGAAATCACTAATTAAAGAGGTGTAATTCAATATGTGAGAGAATTAGCAATGATATTTTAATACTAGTAGCTCTTTTTTATTTTTTACTTTATTTTTTAATATTAGTAACTTCTTATTAAAAGCTAGTGAGTATTTTTATTTACTTAGAATTTCAAATTTTATTTTATTTTAATTTTTTAAAGATTTTATTTATTTGTTTGTGACACAGACAGAGAAAGAGAGAGAGCACAAGCAGAGGGAGCAGCAGGCAGAGGGAGAAGCAGACTCCCCACTGGGCAGGGATCCACATGAGGAAGTCTATCACCAGACCCCAGGATCATGACCTGAGCAGAAGGCAGTTGCTTAACCAACTGAGCCACCCAGGCATCCCAGGAATTTCAAATTTTAAATATGTTTTGTTGCAAAAGTAAAAATAAAGAAGAAACTAGTGAATTTTGAAGGAAGTATCATTGAAATACATTTTACTTGGTATTAGGAGATAATGTAAGACTTAATCAGACTCCTAAATTTTAGAAAGAACAAGTTCATTCCCTTCCTCCATCCATGACTTTGATAAAATTTGACATTATAAGTGTAGATATAAAAAGACCTTTAGGTGAAGAAAATCATTATTTTAGTTTAATTTTCTGATAAAACAATACACTTCCACTGAACAAATAATGTTATTGTTTTTTAAGTTGCCAGGCTTTACAACAGTGGCTGAAGACACATGGAAGAATAGCTTGAGAAAACCAAGCTCTGATATACAGCTCTTTCAGCATCATTAGCATCATTATAAAATCTGCACATGAGGTAGAAGAATAGCTATGTTCTAACAGTATTTTTAAATGACTGTAGGAAGTAAGTCTAAACCAGATGAAGGTTTTAGGTAGGTTTCTTGATAAATAGCAAAACAGATTTCAAAATTAAAAGATATATTGTGGTGAAGACATTCTTTTAGCCAAGACTGTTATCAGATGAATCATACACTCTGGGTTAGATATATCAAGAGTGGTCTATATTACAAAGCAATGCTTGAATTAAGGGAGATTATTTTTACCTGTGGTCTGGGAGAATATTAATTGATTATATTCCGAGATAAATACTATGGAAACTAAGTCTTGCTCTGAGGGACAAATAGGTAATACTGGCTAAGCATGAAGGCAAGTAGTGGTCCTGGTTTTTAAAATAAGGCTTTGTTGTAGTGAAGTATTCAACTATTATGCAGAAACTGAAAAAAAAATAAATCAACCCCAGTCATATAGAATGGATGCTCATGACAACAAAGTCTGTAATTGAATGAGCATGTAACATTGTGGGTTTGTTACACTAAATGCACAAAATACTAAGTATATTGTTATCTGGTAAATATAGGTTAAATAAAGAGTTAAAATGGGTATTGGGGAGGGTGACAAATTAGCTCTTAGTGGTAAAATAAAATTAATCATTAAGACAAATTTTATTTTTTCTAAAAAATCTAAGAAAAAAAATAAAGCTTGTGAAAAACATATTTGAGCTGAAAAAAGAAACAAAGCTTGTGAGTATAACCAGGACACTACATGCCAGTGAAGATGAAATTGGAATTCTGGAATCAAAAACACACCATTAACAATGATTTAAAGAAACTTCTAACTACTGCCTCAGGTGTAGAAAGCTAAAAATCCAACACTGCCAACCTAATGATAATATAAAAGCAGATAATCTATAGCAATAATGTTTTTTTACCCCACCAGAGAGCTGGAGTTCCATGACAAGACATTATCTAGAATTTAAGGAAAGCCAGTCTCCTCCCAAGGAGAATCACGGTGTATTTGTTTCCATGAGGTGAGCATGGGAAGGAAACAGTCATTGTACACTGGGTCTTGTACAAGTGAGCCTCAGTGAAAATTTTCAGTGAATTGATAAAGGCTAGATGTTGCCTGACAGAAGAGTGTGGAACCTCAGGGATCCACTGATGTAAGAGTTCTTACCCATTTAGAAACTCTTCCATTGGTTCTCCTGGAGTATTCACAAGAAATATTGAAGGAAGGAAGACAGGAGAAGGCATTCTTGGGTCCACTCACAACCTTCTGACCTAAGGAACAAAAGCTTAAAATAAACATAGATGAACAAAGAAAAAGATTTTTAAAAGAATTGGGAGGTTTAATTAAGATTTTATTGATTCACTTCAATTTGGTTCTATAATTTTACCTAGTTCTTAAATAACAAGATACATTTTAGAAATCACTGGTTTTTAAATTATTTTTCTCTAAGTGTGACACACCACAACCCTATACATACTACAACAATGGGTGTTGAAATCAAAGTTTGTTTTCCTTAAAAATATTTAATAATATTAAGGAAGGAAATTTTAAAAACTAAAAAAAAAAGTATCTGAGACCTTCCTTCTTAGATTTGCTCCAAGGAAAGTTTTTTTTTTTTTTTCTTTTTTTTTTTTTAAGATTTTATTTATTTGAGAAAATTTGAGAAAGAGAACACAGTGCGGGAGAGACAAAGGGAGAGGGAGAGAGTATCTCAAGCGGACTCCTCACTGCATGAAGAGTTCCATGCAGGGCTCATTCTCATGATCCTGAACTTGAGCTGGAATCAGGAGTCAGATGCTTAAATAACTGAGCCACTCAGGTGCCCCCAAATTAATGTTTTCTAGGTAATTGAGATAATCCATCCCCACTGAGGCTGCTGTCACCCCTAATCCTAACCACCACCTTCACCACTGTTGACAGTAGATATGATCATATTCCCATTATACTTGTCTCTCTCACACACACACACACACTATAACTTGTTCTATAATTCATCAATAATGCCTAGTAAATAAAAACTACTTAAAAGACAATTGACATTGAAATGTCAAGTTTTATTCTCTCCACTTGTTAAGTCCAAGAATAATATGGAAATTCTGTTAATTCAGTATAAACCTAGTCTTCTTTTGTATTGTTACTTAACTCTCCTAAGGGGTCACTCTCATCCTTATGACTTAAGTTACGTTCAAAGCATATCTGCATTCCATCCAGCAGAGATGGTAACAGAAGAAAAAGGAGTTACTTCTCTAACATCAAAGTTACATCTTAGAAGTTGCCTGGATACTTTTGGCTTCTATTTCATTGATCATACCTAGCTATTAGAGATATAGGGAAATATCACGTTTTCTGGGAAGCAATATGACAAACTAAAATTTGGTGGGTTTGATATCTAGAAAGAAATAAAGTTGAAAATTTCTGGATTAACCAAGAAAGTACTTTCATGGTTGTAACTTCTATCACTGTTCAATTTTCTTTTCCTAGGTGTTTAAAAAATTAGCAGACTGGCCTGTAGTAAGTTTACTGAAAAAAAATGATAATACAGAAAATCTTTGCAAATCATGTACTAGTGCAGATTTTAGGATTATATAACTAGAATAAAATTAAACATAGATTTATTTGATTTTACTGAAAATACATTTAACTCTCTTGTGCATGAAGATGAACAAGGAATGAATATTCTTAATATTATAGTAATAATAATATTAGGTTTAAAAAAGTCTTGGAGATTTTAAAATTATAATTCTTTATTTCATAAACAAGGAAGTTAAAGTGCATAGATTTTTAAATCTCATTCTCAAAATTGCAATGCTAGGTAGTAGAAGAGATGGGAGTGGATACGAGTCTCATATGTATCTATGATTTTTATTTTATTCCATGCTGTCAGTTTAGGTTTTTAATAATGGTATCATTTATATAAGAGGGCTTAGATTATTGTCTAGCCTGTATGCACACCATAATATGAATGTGGAAAAAAAGCTATTATCGATAAGCTGTCATTTCTTGTTCAGACTTCATTATCCAAATTAGTCATTGAAGCTTATTTATTTTTAGAGAAAAGAGTGATGTGGGGAAGATGCTGGGGAATAGAGAAGCAAATTCACCTTGTGAATTTGAAAGATAAATGAGTATCTATGCCCCAAGCATACTCTGAGCTGATTCTTCCCTGTATTCTTTGAGCTGAAGAAATGCATATCTAGCAAGAAGATTCTTGGTATAACGCTCCTTCCCTAGAAGTCTCAGTCAGATAGTTAATACAGAATCTTCTGCATCGATATATAAGTCAAAGAAGTTAATAACCTTAAGATTGCACCAAACTGCAACTGTGTTTAGACAGATTTGGAGAGTGCATGTGAACTCCAAAACACCTAGCTGGCTAACACTACAGATTCACCCCAAGAAAATTAAATAGTTTTGCAACAACGTGATTCTAAAATATATATGACTTAGTATTTTGGACTCTATCATGTCATGATGTTACTGTTATCATAACCAGTTTTACTCTTCAGCCCATATATACTGGTACAGCTATATAAATCATTCAAACAATAAGATTTGTTTATACCAGTTGGTAAATAGCCAATAGCCTAATCTCTGCCACATCTTTCAGATCAAGTCTGGATCAAATCTGGATTTGTTCAAATACAAAAAATAATAACTTTTAGCTCAATAAAAGCTTCCATGATTATTCAGGGCTATAGACTGACTTCATTCTGACTGGTCTGAACCCATATATTTCCTAGTGTAAAATATATTGAAAATTACTTCTAATCATAACTAACCTAGGCTAATCATAACTAACCTAGGCTAAATTTTCTAAATGTTATTTCCCTCTGACTATTTATTATTGTGCAATCTTTTCATTTTGAAGTAATCCTCATTGACTCCATTTATCTTAGTATCTCAACTAGTGCCTTTATGAATAAACGTGTTTATTCTTCCTGAAATTAAAAAAAAAAAAACAACTTTAGCACAGTACAATGTTTTTAAGAAATATAAATGCATTTTACATAAAACTTTATTTGGATTGGGATGCCTAGGTGCTTACGCAGTTAAGTATCTGCCTTAGCTAGGTCACATTCCTAAGAGCCTGGGATCAAGTCCCTCATAAGGCTACTTGCTCAGCAGGGAGCTCGCTTCTCCCTCTGCCTACCACTCCCCCTACTTGTGCTTTCTCTCTCTCTCTCTGATATATAAATAAATAAATTAATTAATTAATAATAAATAAATAAATAAAATCTTCAAAAAATTATTTGGATTAATACTCAGTTGAAATGGGTGATTTTATTTTAAAGTACCTATTTTAAATTAGCGTTTTCAGTATAACAATTTATTAGCAAAACAAATAAACAAAAGAAAATACCAAGTAAAACAAATTATTTTCTGCCCACCACAGCTTTGTGTTAAAATACCAGACCAATACACCGAATGTCACATGCAAGTATTAATGAGTTCATTATTCTGTTTTATAAGCATTTGTTAAACAGTTAAAATGTTTGAGGTTTTGTGGTAGGTAGATATTAGAGTCACTTTCCTTCTTTTAATAAGCCTCCCATCAGGAAAACGAGAAAACAAATGGGCAAATGAAATTCATTTAAATTGTGAAATGTTTCGTAAGACACACACCCCCCCCCCCAGCCTTCCCTGCAGAGGATCAGTGCATGTCCATGATGTGGTGGGTCCCTAAAATTTGGAGTTTTGAAACACAGTGGCCACCTGAGATAAAACACAGGAGCACTACATTGCCAGGAAGGCAGACAACTCAGACACAGGCAGGGTAAAGACAGGGACTTTACCTCACTGAGAGAAGTCTGAAAAAAAAAGAGGGAAATTTTTTTTGCTATTCTGTGTGAATAGTAGCAGATGGGAACTCCCCTTCCCATGGAAAATAAGTGACCAACACCGTTTCAATCTTCCCATCAGCATGAATGGACTTCAGGGAACAGCACAGCCCACACAGTACAGGCCTGAGCACTTACTTACACTAACTCTCACCCTCTGCTCTGTAAGTGACAATTTTGATAGGGTCAGAGTGACTGAGAGCTAGAGCAACAACACGTTCCTACCTTAGAAGACCAGCACAAGCCCCACGACTCTGCACAAACCAGGTCTACTGGTTGTAGAGTGTAGCAAAGTTTCATCTCTAGTGGAAATAGGACCAGGTACAGGATTTCCTAACACACAAAAGACAGAGGTGTAGACAAATATCAAGATGGAGAAACTCATCCCAAAAGAAAGCACGATAAAGTTTACAGCCAGGAAGCTAATCAAAATAGATATAAGTAATATACCTGAATCAGAATTTAAAACAATAATAAGGATACTAGATGAGCTTGAGAAAGCATAGAAGAAACCAGAGAGACCCCCTTACCGCAGAGATAAAATACCTAAACACTAGTCAGACCCAAAGGAAAATGCTATAAGTAAGAGGCAAAACTGACTGGATGTAATGACCATAAGGATGAAAGAATTAGAAGAATAAATGAATGATATGGAAGGTAAAATTATGGAAAATAATGAAAAATGAAAAGAAGAGGGAAAAAAGAATAAACATAGGGAACTTAACCACTCCATAAAGCATAGTAACATTCATATCATAGGAGGGCCAAAAGAAGAAAAGAGGGGAAAGGGGAAGAAGGTATATTTGAGAAAATTATAGGTGAAAACTTCCCTAATCTGGGGAAAGCAACAGATATTCAAATCCCAGAAGAACAGAGAACTGCCATCAAAATCAATAAAAGCCAGCTTACAGAACATATCAGTAAAATTTGCAAAATATGGAGGTAAGGAAAGAACAGTAAAAAATAGCAAAGTAAAAAAAAAAAATCACTAACCTACACAGGAAGATAAATCAGGTTAGGAGCAGATTTCTCCACAAAAGCCTAGCAGGTCAGAAGAGAGTGGCATGATATAATCAATGCACTGATTGGAAAAAAATTGTAGCCAAGAATAGTTTGCCAGGCATGACTGTCATTCAAACAAAAACTGAAGGAGTTCATGACCACTGAACAAGTCCTACAAGAAATATTAAAAGGGACTCTTTGGGAAAGAAACAACAAAAGCAATAAAGTCTAGAAAGAAGCAGAGAAAAAATTCCAGAAACAAAGACTTTACAGATAATACAATAGTACGAAACTCATATCTATAGATGATCATTCTGAATGTAAACAGACTAAATGTGCTAATCAAAAGGCATAGCATGTCAGAATGGAAAAACAAAAACAAAAACAAAACAAAACAAAACAAAAAGACCCATCTATATGCTGCCTACAAGAGACTCATTAAACCTAAAGACACCAGCAGATTGAAAGTGAGGAGATGGAGAACAATCTATCATATCAATAGACATCAAAAGAAAGCTGGAGGGACCTACAATATAATAAAGGGTCTATTCAACCAGAAGATCAAATAATTGTGAATATTCATGCCACCAACTTGGAAGCACTCAAATATATAAATTAGTAACAAATATAAAGAAACTCGTTGACAACAATGAAATAGTAGTAGGGGACTTTGACATCAACTTACAGAAATGGACAGATCAACTAAGCAGCAAATCAATAAGGAAACAATGGCTTCAAATGACACAGTGGACTAGATGGACTTAACAGATGTATACAGAACTTTCCTCCTAAAGTAGCAGAGTACACATCCTCTTCAAATGCACATGGACCATTCTGTAAACTTGGTCACATACTGGGTCACCAATCAGACTTCAACAAGTACAAAAAGATTGAGATACATACCATGCCTATTTTCAGACCACAATGCAATGAAATTTGAAGTCAACCACAAGAAACAAAATTGGTAAAAAACACCTCACAAATACATGGAGGTTAAAGAACATCCTAACTAAAGAAGGAATGGGTTAACCAGGAAATTAAAGAATAAATTAAAAAGTACATGGGAACAAATAAAAATGAAAACATGTACAGTCCAGAACCTTTGGGATGCAGTATATGTGGTCATAAGAGGGAAACATATAGCAATACAGGCATACCTCCAGAAGCAAGGAAGGTCTCAAATACACAACCTAGTCTTACACTTAAAGGAGCTAAAAAGGAACAGCAAATAAAACCTAAAGCCAATAGAAGGGAAATAACTAAGATTAGAGAAGAAATAAATGATATAAAAAATGACAAGAACAACCACAACCAAATGGAACAGAACAACCAAACTAAGAGCTGGTTGTTCAAAAGAATTAATAAAATTGATTAACTCCATCCATAATCACAAAAAGGAGAAGAGAAAGACCCAAATACAATCATGACGAAAAGAGGAGAGATCACAATCAACACCACAGAAATGCAGACATTATAAAAGAATGATAACATAGGCAAAGACAAATTAAATAACATTGTGAATTTCATATTAGTAGCTAGTAAAGCCTGGATTTAAATCTAGTTAGGCTGTCTTCTCAAACTTTGGTCTTTGACTATTGCATAATGCATCCTTAATCATGGCAGTATATCATTTCTCTTCATACTAACATGATACTGTCAAACTTCTTTTACCCTTTGTTCTGAAAATGCATTTGGAATGAAATAATAGATTATTAAAGATTAACACTGACAATTTTAATTTTTTTCCAAGCTTTAGAGGATTTAGAACACAAAATACCCTGTAAACTTTCAGCAGTACAGAAATCAATAAAAATAATATTCATAATGATGAAAGACCACAAGCATCTTTTTCATTTGAATCTAATGTTTTTGTCTTACTTAGTCTAAAGTATTATTTACAATTATTACTTAGATAAATTGATCAGATAATCTTTATATAATAATGCACTAATGCTATCTACCCCAAGTGTTTTTTTTTTTTTTTACTTTATTCAGTTTAAGAAATATGATTTGCTTTATAAGTTTGTATTAAGAGTTTTAGGTTGATTATAAAAATCTTGGGGTGCCTGGGTGGCTCAGTTGGTTGAGCGACTGCCTTCGGCTCAGGTCATGATCCTGGAGACCCGGGATCGAGTCCCACATTGGGCTTCCTTCTTGGTGGGAAGCCTGCTTCTCCCTTTCTCACTCCTCCTGCTTGTGTTCCCTCTCTCGCTGTGTTTCTCTCTGTCAAACAAATAAAATCTTAAAAAAAAAAATCTTAACAATAATTTATCTTATAATGAAAATGTTATAACTGGCCAATGGCCACTGAAAAAATTGCTGTCATATTTCATATTTATGATGGTTTTGTCCCAAATATGGTTAGGCTTCATTGAATTATTCCCACATAGTCAGGAATTCAAGTCTAATGTCCAATGACATATTAGTAAGGCATGGTAATTTTTCTATATTAAAGAGACAGAGATCATATTCAAGGAGGTTGTGCAGTTGGAATGTATAGGATAGAATAAGGAGAGAAAGGAAATAAATAGATAAAAAGGCCCATAAATCTGAATAGAAGACTTCGAGTCTGTCAGTAAATGTCTGACCATGCATACATAGAATAAAACTCCATGAAGCTGGAGAAGAGTGATCATAAAGCTGTATGTTGAACAATTTCCATGCAGGAATTAGAGACATTCAAGTTCTATGAACCAATGTTGAAAATCCTAATAAAAACCAAGGACATTCAATAGAGAAACTGCAAGGGTTATTCCTTAGTAAGTGATTAAAATAATACTGAAATAAAGGTTTATTCCCAACAAAAGTAAAACAAACAAACAAACAAATCAGTAAAGAATCAAGGTGCTCTGCAAATAAAATAACGTCTTACCAGAAAAAAGTCCAATATTGATAAAGCAAAATAATAAATTACATTATTCAAAAATGTAAAATTCATGATGTGAAGATTCTGATACAAAAATTGCTAGACTTGTAAAATTCAGGAAAATGTAGCCCTCAATCAGGAGAAACATCAGTAACCAGAAAGAGATCCATAATTGATAAAGTTATGAGATTAGCGAGCACGCTTTAAAGTATTATAAATATGCTCACAAACTTGAAGAAAATCATGAATAGAATAAAGAAAGAAACAGAAGACGTAAAGACAAACCAAGTGAGTCTTCCAGAATTGAGCATATATTTTCTGCACTAGGAAGTTCACTAGCAGAGATGAATTGCAGATTAGACATTGAAGAAGGAAATATCAGTAATTTGAAAACATAATAATAGAAACTATGGACTAAAAAGGAAGGAAAAGATTGGAAGATATGAGTTGAGTTTCAGTGGCTGTGAGACAATATCTAGTCTAACCTTCATGACTTTGAGTCCCAACATGAGAAGTGAGAACCAACGTAAGCACCATTTTTTAAAAAAGATTTTATTTATTTGAAAGGGAGAGTGACAGCAAGACAAATAATACAAGCAGAGGACATGGGAGAAGGAAAAAAAAAAAAAAAAAAAGGCCTCCTGATGAGCAGGAAGCCAGATGCAGCGGGGCTTGATCCCAGGACCCTGAGATCATGACCTGAGTTAAAGGAAGTCACTTAATGACTGAGCCACTCATGCACCCCAAGCACCATTTTCTTTTTAATTTGAGAAACTACAGAGAGAAATAGTAAAGATATAATCATACTGAGATATTTTAACACATCACCCTCAGTAACTGGTAGCTCATCAAGACAAAATTCAAGGCTATGCAGCTTCTGCCTGTTTCTCATGGGTCAGTTGCTCTGGATGAAGTCAATCACCATGTAAGAATTCCATCTATTCTAAGACTGCTGTCTGGAGAGGCTATGCATACACACTTGAAAGCCTCAGATGAGCTCCCTACAGAAAACCAGTATAAATTCAAAGCAATGTAAGTAAGCCATTTTAGATGCCACCTTAACTGAATCTTCAAGGGCTGCATCCTCGGCCAATATTTGGATATTATCCTATAAATGAACCCAGCTAAGCTGTCCCCAAATTCCTGATCCACAACATAAAGTTATCATTTACAGCTACTAAATTTTGACATATTTTCTTATCCAGAAATTGATCACTGGAAGAGTAAACAAATTCATAATTAAAAATAGTCACAAACACACACATTTCCATAACCTTCACACTGTAATGGCTTTAATGGTCAATTCAACTAACATTGCTAAAAAATAAATAAATAAGCAAATAAACAAATAAAAGGCCAACACTTCCAGAAATCAGAATAAGTTGATAAATTATATTGTTTCATGATATTAACCTAGCTTTGTTATAAAAACCTGTTACAGACATGACAGGAAATTTAAAAAAACAATATTAATCTCATTTTTGATCATGCTTGCAAAAATCTTAGTCAATATGCCAACTATAGGGGAATCTGGTGGCTCAGTTAGTTAAACCTCTGCCTTCGGCTCAGGTCATGGAATCCAGCCCCACATAAGGGTGCCCACTCAGTGGAGAGCCTGCTACTTCCTCTCCCTCTGTAAGCTTCTTCCTCTCCCCCTCCATATGCTTCTCCCTCTCCCCCTCCTGCCACATGCCCTGCTTGTGCTCTCTCTGTGTCAAATGAATAAATTAAGTCTTTAGAAAAAAAATATATATACTAACTATACATGCAGCAATAGACAGATGATAGATAGATGATAAAAGATAGATAGGTGATAGATAGATAGATAGATGCTAGATAAATAGATGATAGATAGATAATATGCCATAAACAAACCAGGTTTTTTTTTTCCCTCTAGGAATGAAGCATTGTTTTGACATTTGAAAATCTATCATTAACATAATAAAGAATAAAAATAATTGATTATTGCAATAGACTCAGAAAAAATATGTAATGAAAATCAACAACCATTCATGATAAACAGTCGTAGCAAACTAATTTCCCTGCACATCTGTTGGGAGTGTAATTAGGTATAACCACTGGGGAAAACTATTTTGACATTGTCTGTTAACTTTGAACATATACCTACCCAATAGCTCTGAATTTTTACTCCTAGCTTTTTTTTTTTTTTTAAGATTTTATTTATTTGACAAAGAGAAACACAGCCATAGAGGGAACACAAGCAGGGGGGAATGAGAGAGGGAGAAGCAGGCTTCCTGCCGAGCAGGGAGCCCGATGTGGGACTCAATCCCCAGTCTCCAGGATCTTGACCTGAGCCAAAGGCAGTCGCTTAACCAGCTGAGCCACCCAGGTGCCCCTACTCCTAGCTTTATACTCAATATACATGCACACAAGCAATAAAATATATGTATATAACTTTCGTAGCTGTACCATTTGAAAGAATACCAAGTTGGAAGAAATCCAAATGCCATCAAGATTTGAATGGATAGATAAATAGTGTTTTTATTCATACAATGAAATACTACATAGCAGTAAAAATAAACATATACAGTAATAACATGGATTAATATCATATGAAAAATATTGAATGAATAAAAACTGAACACAAAAGAGGAGATGCCATTTTGTACCATTTTTTAAAGTCCCCAAAGTGACAAACATTAATGAATTTAAAAATTCAAGGTAGTGTTTACATTTGAGAAGAAGAAGGAAGGAATGATCTAGAAGTGGCATGTGGAATGCTTCTTGACCTATATTCATGATTTCTCAAGTATAGTCACTTAGTAACAACCACTAGTAAGCAAAATAAATCCCCGTCACAAAGACATTCATGCACAAATTCCTCAATCTTGTGAACATGTAAGTTACATGGCAAAGGGGAAAAATGTACAGACGGAATTAAGGCTCCTAACCAACTAACCTTTAAATGGAAAGATTATCCTGGATTATGCGGATGATTACTTTGGGAAACATAACCACACAGTGGAAGAGGGAGTCAGAAGAGTGAGAAACAGAAATGGCAGCACAAGAAGGACTTTGCCCTACACGGCTGCCTTTGAACATGCAGTCATGGAAACAGAAACCATGGAAGGTGGGTGGATCTTAGAAACACTCTTCCTACAAACTACAAGAAGATCAGAACTCTACTGAAATCTTTATTTTATTTTATTATTTTAATTTTATTAAGACTTTTTATTTGACAGAGAGAAACACAGGCAGAGAGGGAACACAAGCAGCGGAGTGAGAGAGGGAGAAGCAGGCTTCCCACCGAGCAGGGAGCCCGATGTGAGGCTTGGTCCAGGGTCTCTGGTATCATGACCTGAGCTGAAGGCAGAGGCTTAACTACTGAGCCACCAAGGCGCCCCTGACATCTTGATTTTAGCAGTCAAATCCATCCCTGACTTTTAATCTCCAAAATTGTGAGATAACAAATTTGTTTTATTTTAAAGATTTTTTAAAAATTTATTTATTTGACAGAGTGAAACACAACTAGGGAGAGAACACAAGCAGGGGGAATGAGAGAGGGAGAAGTAGGCTTCCCACCCAGCAGGGAGCCTGATCCAGCACTTTGGGATTATGATCTGAGCTAAAGGCAGACGCCTAGTGACTGAGCCATCTAGGCGCCTCAGATCTGTGTTTTGTTTTGTTTTGTTTTAAATCACAACCTTAGCTCTTATTTTCTATGTAAAGAAATAACAAGGAAACCACTAACTTTGCTGTCATTTCCTATGTAAAGAAGTAGTAAGGAAAATATGTCATCAAGATATACATTATTAGTACACCTTTTGTAGTTATTTAACACTTTCAATAAAGATTTATATATGTGTGTGTATGATTTAGATTATCAATTTCAAGCAGCACTGAAGTTTCTAGAAATTAATGTTCAAAATTAAAAGGAAATGAATACTTTTTAGTACTGTGGATAGGAAAGATTTCCAGTTATCAATGAGAAAACAATTTGTCTGATCCATTTCCAAATCTCATGTGGTTAGATTAATAATGGCTCCTAAATTGTGGCTTCTGAAAGATGTCTGTCTTAATTCCCAGCACCTGTGGCCATTTAACCTCATATGATGAAAGGGACTTTATGACACGACTGATGAAAGGATTATGAGATGGGCAGATTATCCCGAATCATCTAAGTAGGCTCAATGTAACAACAGGAATTTTGTAAGAATGTAGGAGAGTCAGAGTGGAGAAAAGAAAAATGACAATACAAACAGATGTCAGCGTGATGTGGGACAATGATCCAAGAACTGCAAGCAGCTTCCGGAATCCAGGAAAGGCATGGGGTCATATATTTTCCCCAAACAGACAGAAGTTAGCTGTGCTACCACACTTTTGACTTAAGAACTTTGGAATTGCAAAATTATAAATTTGTGTTGTTTTAAGTTACTAAATGTGTGGTAATTTATTATAGCAGCAATAGAAATAAATACACCACCTCTAGAATTAGGAAAAAATGCCCAGTGCCAAATTAATTGTTTTCTTAGCAGAGTCCATTAATTGAGTTTAAGTCTGTAGATTATGAATTCCAGTCAGCCAGCTTCACATAAATTTAATTTTTAGGCAATTGACAAGAAATTTCACCCACCTACCTTCCTGATGTCAGATACTATTAAGTTTCTGGTAAGGTCTTTGGACAATTTAAAGCAATGAGTTTTTAAAACACAAATGTTTGGCATGACAGTTCTATGGCCTGGCTATGAATTTGGTAGGTATGAGTGTGTCTGCCTTTAAACAATTTTTAAAACTCTTTAGAACTGGGGCACCTGGGTGGCTCAGTCGTTAAGCATCGGCTCAAGTCATTGGGCTCCCTGCTCGGCGGGAAGCCTGCTTCTCCTTCTCTCACTCCCCCTGCTTGTGTTCCCTCTCTAGCTGTGTTTCTTTCTGTCAAATAAATCAAATCTTAAAAACGCCACTTCTCTTCTATTCATTCATCAGCCAATGGAAATTTGGGTTCTTTCCACAATTTGGCTATTATTGATACAACTACTATAAATATGAGGGTGCATGTGCCCCTTGGAATGAATATTTTTATATCTTTTGGGTAAATATCTAGTAGTAAAATTTTTTGGTCATAGTATAATTCTGTTTTTAATTTTTGAGGAACCACCATACTGCTTTCCAGAGTTGCTCTATTCGTTTGGATTCCCACCGACAGTACAAGAGGGTTCTCATTTCCCCATGTCCTTACCAACAGTTGTTGTTTCCTGCCTTGTTAATTTTTGCCATTGTGAGAGGTGTGAGGTGGTTTCTCATAGGTGTTTTTTTTGTTTATTTGTTTTATATATACTTTTAATTTTTTTTAAAGATTTTATTTATTTGACAGAGAGAAACACAGCCAGAGAGGGAACACAAGCAGAGGGGAGTGAGAGAGGGAGAAGCAGTTTTCCCGCCGAGCAGGATTCTGTGATCTTGACCTGAGGCAAAGGCAAACACTTAATGACCGAGCCACCCAGGCACTCCTATATTTTTTAACTTAAATTCAGTTAATGCATAAGGTATTATTTGTTTCAGAGGTACAGGTCTGTGAGTCATCAGTCTTCGATAATACCCAGTGCTCACTGAAAACATGCACCCTTCCCAATGTCCATCTCCCAATTATCCCATTCCTCCACCACCTCCCAGCCAGCAGCCCCTCTGTTTCCTGTGCTTAAGAGTCTCTTATGATTTGTCTCCTTCTCTGGTTTCATCTTGTTTCATTTTTTCCACTCTTCCCCTATGATCCTCTGCCTTGTTTCTTAAATTCCACATTTAAATGAGATCATATAATTGGCTTTCTCCGATTGACTTAATTCACTTAGCATAATACCGTCTAGTTCCATCCATGTCACTGTAAATTATAAGATTTCATTGTTAATGGCTGCATAATATTCCATCATAGATATATATATACATATATATATATATATATATATATATACACACCACCAAATGTTAACAACTGTTAGATCTTCTTGATAGATAAACCCCTTAATTATGATACAGTGCCCTTCCTCATCTCTTGTTACAGTCCTTGGTTTAAAACCTAGTTTGCCTGATAGAAGTAGGGCTACTCTGGTTTCTTTTGATGTCCATTAGATGATTCTCCATCTCCTCACTTGCAATCTGCAGGTGTCTTTAGGTTGAAAATGAGTCCCCTATAGACAGTATATATGTGGGTCTTTTTTGTTATTTTTTTAATCCATTCTCATACCCTATGTCTTTTATTTGGAGTGCTTAGTCCATTTATATTCACAGTGATTATTGATACATGTGAATTTATTGACATTGTGTTATCTGTATATTTGTTGTTTCTGTTGATGTTCTCTGGTCTTTTTAAATCTTCGTTGCTTTTGGTCTTTTTCTCCCCACCTTCATTCCTCCCTATTATTTATTTCAGGGCTGGTTTAGTGGTCATGAACTCCTTCAGGTTTTGTTTGTCTGAGACACTCTATCTCTCCATCTATTCTGAGTGACAGTCTTGCTAAATAAAGTATTCTAGGCTACATATTTTTCCCAGTCCTTACCTTGATTATATTCTGTCATTCTCTTCTGGCCTGTTGATTCACAGACCTACTTGCCTAGTAGAGATGTACCTATAAGGGTAAGGGGTCGGTTTATTGTAAGTAAATCTGGTGTCTACTAGACGGTGTTCTTTTGCTCCCAGAAGCTTTTCAGCACTGATGGACAGGGTGAAAATGGCAGTGCCCTACTCCCTAGCCCCAGAGCTGAGAGTTTGTGCCCTCCACTCCTCAGGCAATCTTTGAAGAGCAATCAAATCACCCCTCTTGTGTCCCTGGCTTCCATCAGATCCCTGCCTTTACCCTACCTGTCCCTGAGCTACTTTTTTTTTTTAAGATTTTATTTATTTATTTGACAGAAAGAAACACAGTGAGAGAGGGAACACAAGCAGGGGGAGTGAGAGAGGGAGAAGCAGGCTTCCTGCTGAGCAGGGAGCCCGATGTGGGACTCAATCCCGGGTCTCTGGGATCATGACCTGAGCCGAAGGCAGTCGCCTAACCAACGGAGCCACCCGGGCACCCCCTGAGCTACTTTTAACTTAGGTTCATGGTTTCTAAATTCCAAATTTTCAGGACTCCTGTGGTACCAACCCACGCTGATCCTCTGGGAAAGTGTCTTGACATTTTCTTGCCACTTGTTGTTTGGTGGTTCAGTATTTATAATAAGTGGAACAGAGAGCCAGCGCCCAGTCTAGCCGCCTTCAGCTTGAGTCCCTGTGTCTATACCTGGGAACAGTGCAGCATGTTGGTACCACCCATTCTTCTTGTGACTGAGGAGATTCTCAGACCATGCTGTCCACTTCTGGGTCTCTACCCTGTATCTCTACCTGAGCACCTTTAAGTTAAGCATGACCTCTGTGGTGGGAGACTTTTAAACTTTCAGATTTTACTCACTACTTCTTATAATACTTTGTGATAACCTCCATAAACATGGTTCTCTCCCCTATGCAGTGCCCTCTGTTATATCTTCCTCACATCAGGTCTCCACAACTCCTACCTTTCAGAAAATGACCAGTTTTCTACTTGTAGAGTTTTGTTCTCTCAGACCTCAGACTGATTCCGTGGGTGTTCAGAATGATTTGATACTTAGCTTCATTCAAGGGGTGAGGAAGGTTAGGATTCCCCTGTTCCCCCACTATCTTAACTCCTCCTTAAAATAATTTAAAAAATATATAAGTGATGATATAAGGAGTTTATGTTGAGAAAAAGAGAGAAAAATGATACAAGAACTCATAAACTGATAATATAAGATAATGTATCAACCATTCCTTCTCTCTGCATCTCCAAACCTGTTCACCACTGACTCACAATCTCCCACAAATGATCATTTATTGGAATATCTATGCAGAGGATGTTTGTTTTACAAGGACAAACAATGGTATTATAAAGGATAATGAAGTGGAAACACAGAAAGAATGTAAGCTTTAATGATATTGGCCTATATATGGTTCTAAGTAGAGAAGATAATAGGTATTGGTAAGTTTGTATCTTCAGATGTTCTAAATTAGATGATAAAGTTGAATTTTAAACATTTTTGAATTGAGAGTGATTTCAAATCCATTCAAATGATCATGATTGTACTACCTGTCAGCGTACATAGACACACACGAACGCCTGTGCTATAGCAGACAGATCATAACTAATCCTCAAACATGCTAGCATGATCAGATACACGCAGATAAGACAGGGTAAGGCAATAACATGCAAGTTGCCTCAGAACCATTTTCAAAGTTTTTTAATTGAAAGGAGCTGTTTATATATTTACTGGGGACTCCAAATGTGTCAAAACCCTGCATTGAAGCAATATTCATTTCTGTTACACTCTTGATTTCCCCAAACTCAGTAATTTGGCTCGTTTAGCAAAACGTACTGGGCTATGTGTCAAAAGTTCCAGGTTCAAGTACAATATTTTTCAGTTTCCCACTGTGTGACCTGAGGCATGTTATCAATTTTCCATACATATTTCCATAGACAAAACAACAGCGACACACACACACACACACACACACACACACACACACACACACACTTTAAAGCATTTAATTTACAAAAAAAAAAAAGAGTCTAGCTGGAGAAATTGTAAATAAAAATGTAGAAAATTAAAAACAGATCCAAAATAGTCTGTCCTGTTTCATTTGAAATGTGCTATTGCTCTGGTTCCAAATCATTTACATACACATCAGAATCATATTATATAATTCTTGTAATTTACTCTATGTGTGCATGTGCACTTGGGGATAAGCTATTTAGTATATAATTCATTGCTTTCACTCCATAGTGAGTTCAGTAATTTTTTTAAAAATCCTTATTTTCTTTATTAATATTGAGAAAAAATATTTTTTTACTCAGAAAAGTATGCCTCTCTATTCACTGTTTTTCACAAATACCGCAAAGTGAATAAATATATAACTCAGAGTTAATGTAGAACAGAGTTGCTTGTTGGAAGACCAAGTAAGCTTTGCTTTTATCAGTGAATAACAACAATAAAACAAAGGATTGTGAACACAAGTTACAGAAAAACTTTCACTTGGAGAAAAGATTGATAATTTACGATAAACTCAGAGCAAAAAAATAAACCTATGCCAATAATGAAAAACATAAATTATCTGTGTTTATTAAAAAAAAATAGCATGACTGTTTTTTTTAAAGTTCTTATTTAAATTCCAGTTACTTAACAGATACTGTAACATTAGTTTCCAGTGTATAATATGGTAATTCAACTCTCCTAGACAATGTCTGGTGGTCATCACAGGAAGTGCACTCCTTAATCCCCATTACCTGCTTACCCACCCTCCATCTACATTTCCTCTTGTAACCATCAGTTCGTTCTTTATAGCTAAGAGTCTATTTCTTGCTTTGCCTCCCCTCTCTCTCTTTTTCCCCTTTACCATTTGTTTTGTTTTTTAAATTCCACAAATGAATGAAATCATATATTTATCTTTCTCAGTCTAACTTATTTCACTTAGCCTTTTACTCTCCAGCTCCATTTCATTGCAAATGTTGTTTTCATTCTTTTTATGGCTGAATAATATTCCATCATATATACATACACTTTCTGCCTCAATTCATCAGTTCATGGACACGAGCTGTTTCTATAATTTGGCTACTATAGATAATGTAAACATAGGAGTACATGTATCCTTTCAAAGTAGTATTTTTATGTCTCTGGTTAAATACCTAGTAGTGCTATTGCTGGGTTATAAAGTAGTTGTGTGTATGTGTGTGTGTGTGTGTGTGTGTGTGTGTGTGTGTGTGTTATTGCAGTTGCTTGTTTTTACTTTTTGAGGAGCAAAATTATTTAAATTATATTCTAAAAACAATACCTCAAGTCCATGAATTTAAAATAGCTCATATTCTGGGGCACCTGGGAGGCTCAGTCATTAAGTATCTGCCTTCAGCTCAGGTCATGATCCAAGGGTCGCAGAACTGAGCCCCGCATCAGGCTCCCTGTTCAGTGGGAAGCCTGCTTCTCCCTCTCAACTCCCCTGCTTGTGCTCCCTCTCTAGCTGTGTTTCTGTCTGTCAAATAAATAAAATTTAAAAAAAAAGTTCATAATTCTGACGCCTACAAATGACGAACTAAAAAAGCAACACGTTGCATTCTAGAGTCATAGAGAACTTGGAGTCATCCTTGGCTCTGAAACTGGTTAGTTAGGTAATATAGAATGTTATTTAAATTTTTTTTTAAGTTTTAGTTTCCTCAACAGTAAAAGAGAGTATAATAGAAATTAATTTTGTATTTCTGTGCTTGATATGTGTCAGCATGGTCTTTTTGAAAATTTATATTTTTAAATTCGATCCTCACTGAAACCTTTAAATCAGGACATATTATTTATTCCTTTATTACATGGCCAGGAAAAAAAGCTTATAAAAATTGTTTGGAATGACCAAATTAAAATAAAAAAAAAAACAAAAAACAACTATTAGTCAACAGAGTTTGGATTTTGAAATTATGTCAGTTAGACTTCAGAGCTACTCTGTTCTGCCTCTCTGGAAACTTCTAGCTGAAATGAAGCAAAAGCATTTACCTTTCAGAGAAAGGAATCTGGTACTGGTAATCTACCCTCTATTGAAGTATCAAAGTGAAAGAAAAAGAAAGAAAAGAAAGAAAAGAAAGAAAAGAAAGACAGAAAGAAAGAAAGAAAGAAAGAAAGAAAGAGAGAGAGAGAGAGAGAGAAAGAAAGAAAGAAAGAAAGAAAGAAAGAAAGAAAGAAAGAAAGAAAAAAGAGGAAAGAAGGAAGAAATAGAGGAAGGAAGAAAGGAAGGAAGAATGAAATACAGGAAGGAAGGAAGGAAGGAAGGAAGGAAGGAAGGAAGGAAGGGAGGAAGGAAGGAAGGGAGGAAAGCGGGGGGGGGGGGACTCTTGTCCCTGCCACTACTGCTACTGCTGTTACCACTATTACAACCACTGCTAGTTATGATCCTTCTTTTCTTCCAAAGCATCTATAGATTACAACAGCTTCTTCTATATTCCTACCTTTTCTTTTCTCTTTAAATAAAAATACACTGAGAAGCTTTAAGACTACAAATAACAAAGGCTAACAGGGATACCTTATAAAGTTTTATGATAAATTCAGTGTCTGAGAGACACTTCTAAACTGTACTTCCCTGAAAATTATCATTTGATCTCAAACCTGTATTCTTTGCCTGTAGAACACTACCTTGTTGCAAAGAAATTGAGTACTTACCTCTAATTTTTTATTCACTATAAAAAAGTGCATATTGCCAAGTTGCATAGTGATTCTTGATTAGAATTCACTTTATCTATAAAACTAAATTACAAGATATACATTTATTTCTCATTAATACAATATGATGGATCTATTTTCAAAGAACACCTTGCATTACCTTTGGAAACATGTATGATTCACCCACATAGAGAATTTAAAGTCCTAACACCCCCTCTCAGCTAGAAAAATTGCTGCCATCATATAGGACCATAATAAAATTTTTGAAGAAAGTTATCAACTGGTTTATATTTTGGAAAGTTTTTAGACTGTCATCAATAAATATACTCAGATTATACTAGAGTATGGTATTCTTCCTGGAAGACATGGTGCATTATAATCTTAAGTTTGGAACTCTTCGATATTTCTTGAACTAAAACTGATCTTACCCTGTTCATTAAGTTCTAAACATATTCAAATTCACATTTATATAATCAGGGTTAAAATGGAGATTTTAAACCATAGGTCTTATGCACATCTTAAATTGCATTTATAATTGTTTAATCTTCATGTAATGCTATTCTTTAATTACTTTGTGCTTCTTAGAGTAAGTTTTTTTGTTTTGTTTTGTTTGTTTTTAGTAGGGACTATACTATTTCACATTTAAACTTCAATTTCTTCTCTAATTCTTTAAAATACAAATTCCTAACGACCATCGGAGGTCAGTCAGTGGGGAAGTCAAGTTTGCATGGCTGAACAGGAAATTTAATAGGTTTAAAAGCTTTATTTTTTTCATAAACTTTACTGTAAAAGATGTCACATACCCTTTTAGAAGTCAGGAAGCAACATGTCGCATATCTGAATATATCAATCACAATGCATGTAAATTGCTATTTTACTTAGCTTTCATGAAAACTAAGAAGCACGATTTTTTAGTCATTCCAGAATTGACAGAAAATAAAGTGCAAGGTTTAGTTGAAATTTCATGTGGACTATGACAACAAAAATTTACCATTAACAGGGATATCATCAAGCAAATAAAACAAATGTGAAACCATATAAAAATGAATTACAATACTTATTTGCTTCTACAGTGCTATATAATCTGTACTTTTAAAGATATTTGGTGATCGAATTAATTATGAGCATCCCATCATAGCCTCAGTTTAACATACAGATATACAGAATTTGAAAGTAAATGTTTGATGTTAGAGCACAAGAAATACTTGGTTATCTGCATGGATTAATGTTTCAGGTTAGAGCACAAGAAACACTTGGTTATCTGCATGCATTAAAGGCATTATTTCCCAAAATAATTTAATCAAATTTAATTTACATTTTCTTTCCTTAGGAAAAAATAAATAAATTCAGAAAAAAATGACATTTCAAATACATATTACTGTAAAGTATTAATGTATTTATTACATAAAGAACTTTTAAAAATGAGGTCAATTTTAAAATAATAAAAAAGATCTTCCTTTGTCACTTGACATTGTATATATTAATTTATTTGTTTAATATATCTATTTCTTATTTCTCTAGAATGCAAAGAACATGAAGAAAGAGACTTTTTGGGTCTCTACTAAATGCTTATTAAGGATAATGTTTGAGAAATAGATATAGGTTTAATATACTGTATGAAAGCCTAAAAAAAAAAATTATCCATCATTTGTACTTAATGTAACTTTAAACCTTGCTTTCTTCCTTATGACCTAGCAGGGGAGAAAAAAATGTTTATTTTATTATGAAGACCAATTTCCTTTCTGTATTCCAGTCCTCTGGCATCCCTGCCAGATTCCAAGTAGAAACCCTCTAGTGGCAATATCTGTCCATCAGTGCTCTGGGGTGTGTGTGTGTGTGTGTGTGTGTGTGTGTGTGTGTGTATGTGTGATGTTTAATGAAACAATGGTTTATTTACTCAGGAGACAATTTGTGTCTTTCCCATTAACTGGTCTCCCCAAATGGATCCGTAGACAGTTCTGGTTTTGTAGAAAGCATTACTAACCACTAATTGCTCTCATTCAGTAAGCATGTCCAAGTAGATGAAGATAGAGTACATAAAATTATGATGCGAAGCTTAATCCCATCTTCTACCACCTAATTCTTTCCAGTCACTAAGTTACTTCCTACAGAAAAAAAAATCTCAATAAAGGAAATTTTACTTAATATTCTTTAGTTCAAGTTTAATCTCAAGCTTTTTGCTGTTGATAAATAATTTCATCTACAAATATTTCCTGAGTGACCACACACACACACACAAAATGCTATGTATATATCAGAGAAAAAGTAACAATAAAAGATTTAATATTCTCTAAGAGTTTACAGCTTAGTTAGCGATAGAGGCAACTTCTAATGAGCTAAATGTGAAACATCCTGGCTACAGGTTTTTGTTGAGAATTAAATGGAGCACAACACTGAGACCGTGAGCCATTGTAGTGCCTCCTATTATTAGGGTTTATGTGTTGTTGAACAACTGTAGTGTCTCCACATATGCCCCTTCTATACCTGTGCTCTCCAATTTTCCAGACTCACCGAATCTCAATAAGAACTTTCAAAGCTTTAAAGAAATACATTTATAAATGGTTACTTATATGTTTTGTGATGTCAATTTTTCTGAAGAATCTTTTTTAATATACATTATGTTTACAGAGAAACTATCTTGCTTCAACTGTGCATTTTTAAAGTAAATTTCTTCTCCATAGGTTTATTTAAATATAATTTACATGCAACATTGTATTAATTTAAGGTGTACAACATAATGATTTAATATATGTACATATTCTGAAATGGTCACCACACACACAAAAAAATAAGTTAACATTCATCACTTCACATGGTTACAAGATCTTCAAGTTCTTTAAGATCTACTCTCTTGGCGACTTTCAAATATACAATAGAATGTTCACTGCAGTATTGTGCTTACATTACATTCCCAGAACTCATTATCTTATAACTGGTTATAACTGGAAGTTTGTAACTTTTGACCATCTTAACCCATTTCCCAATCCCTACATCCCCCACCCTCTGGTAACCACCAATCTGTTCTCTGTATCCATGAGGTTTTGTTTTCGTTTCCGTTTGTTAAATTTCACATATAAGTGACATCATACAGTATTTGTTTTTCTCTGTCTGATTTATTTTAATTTGCATAATTTCACCAAGGTTCATTCATGTTGTGGTAAATGACAGGATTTCCTTATTTTTAATAGCTGAACAATATCCCAGTGTGTGTGTGTGTGTGTGTGTGTGTGTGTGTGTGTGCGCATCACATTTCATTTATTCATTCATTTATTGATGGGCACTTAGGTTGTCTCCATGTTATCATAAATAATTCTGCAAAGAACATGGGAATGTAGCTATTTCTTCAGGACAGTGATTTTATTCTCTTCAGATATATACCCAAAAGTGAAATTGCTGGATCATATGGTTGTTCCATTTTTAATTTCTTACAAAACTATCTGTTATTTTTCACAGTGGTCACACCAACTTACATTTCCAGCAAATGGTGCATAAGTGTTCCCTTTACATGCTCACTACCAGTTGTTATCTGTTGTCTTTTTTATTAGTCATCTTAACAGATATGACATGATATCTCACAGTGATTTTGATTTTGACTTCTCTGATAATTAGTGATATTGAGCCCTTTTATTGTACCTGTTGGCCATTTATTTGTTTTCCTTGGAAATGTATCTATATTAAGTCCTCCACTTAAAAATTAGGTTGCATTTTTCTTGCTATTATGTGAGTTCTTTATATATTTTGGATATTAATCATTATATCTATATCTATATACATGATTTATAAATATTTTCTCCCATTCAATAGGTTGTCTTTTCATTTTGTTGATGGATACTTTTTGTGAGGAGACACTTTTTACTTTGATGTAGTTTCACTTGTTCACTTTTGCTATTGTTGTCTTTACTTTTGATGTTAAATCCAAAAAAAAACATTGCCAAGATTCATGTCAAGGATCTTATCCCTTATTTTATTTTAGGAGTTTTATTGTTTCAGATGTTGAATTCAAGCCTATAATCCATTTCAAATTAATTCTTGTGCATGTTGTATAATAAGGGTCCAGCTTCATTCCTTCACATGTGGACATTTAGTTTTCCCAACACCATTTATTGAATTGACTATCCTTTCTCCATTGCATATTCTTGGCTTATTTATCATAAATTAATTGACCATATATATTTGGGTTAAGTCTGGCCTTTCTATTCCATTCCATTGGTCTACATGTCTGTTTTTATGTCAATGTCATACTCTTCTGATTACCAGAGTTTTGCAATGTAGTTTAAAGTCAGGAAGCTTGTTGTCTCCAGTTCTATTGTTCTTTCTCAGGACTGCTGTGGCTATTCAGGGTCTTTTGTGATTCCATACAAATTTTAGGATTTTTTTATCTATTTCTTTTTTTTTTTTTTTTTTAAAGATTTTATTTATTTGACAGAGAGAAACACAGCCAGAGAGGGAACACAAGCAGGGGGAGTGAGAGAGGGAGAAGCAGGCTACCCGCCGAGCAGGGAGCCTGATATGGGACTCGATCCCGGGTCTCCGGGATCATGACCTGAGCCGAAGGCAGTTGCTTAACCAACTGAGCCACCCAGGCGCCCCTTATCTATTTCTATGAAGAAAAATGTCACTGGAGTTTTGATAGGAATGGCATTTAATCTGTGGATTGCTTTGGGTAATATGGACATTTTAACAATATCATTTCTTCTAATTTGTAAGCATAAAATATCTTTCTATTCATTTGATTCATTTGTTTTCAATTTTTAATCAATGTGTATACATACTTGTCAATGCGTATATATATTCTTATTAAAGACAGTTTCTTATTTCCCATTTTTCCCATTAGAAATTTTCACTATTTGAGGTAAACCCTGAGAAAAATCAATGAAAAGAATAAAGAATAGTAATAGTAATAATAATATTTTAAATTTTTGTCTTCAGAAAATCTTAAGGAACTGAAAGTCTAAACCATGAATTTTGAGAAATGAAAGGCATAGCTATAAAGTTGAATGTTCTAACAGACTAGAGACATTAGTTGCTGGTAAATAGGCTTATATGTCATGAACATTTTCATTTTTATTAGCAGATCACATGGAGTCAAATTGGGCATTTGGGATATTATCATCAAATTTTAAATGATCCAGGTGCTCTGCCCATCCATAAAATTTTACTCCACGACTGGGTCAACTTTGATCATTTTCTAAGGAAAAAAAAAGACTTAATTCAAATTAGTGGTTCCATAATTCTTGTAATTATATTTTATTAGAGAGAGGTTATCAGAGAGACTGTCTCTGGAATAAGGTGCAACTTTCCAACCTATAGAAAAATAACCTTATTCTCTTTTTTTTTAAGATTTAATTTATTTATTTGACAGACAAAGAGATCACAAGCAGGCAGAGAGGCAGACAGAGAGAGAGGAGGAAGCAGGCTCCCTGCTGAGCAGAGAACCTGATGTGGGCCTGGATCCCAGGACTCTGAGATCATGACCTGAATTGAAAGCAAGTGGCTTTAACCCACTAAGCCACCCAAGAACCTGAAAAATAACCTTAAATATTATTTGCTTTATAAACAAAATATTTTAATCAATGGAAAATTTTGTTAAAATTACCCACATCTACCCCCCCACACCACCAATAATTTATTTTTATTCCTTTTATTTACTTATTTTTGATATTTTTATTTTGGAAGAGGGATGTATTACATTAACTATTTTCTTCTCTTTATATCTAGAACATTACTCTAAAATAAATACATGACAGAACGGTGTGGTGGAAAGAATCAAATGAACTATAAATATTGTTGTACTAAATCAATCATAAATATGAGAGTGTTGCAATAGATTTCTGGAGAACATTACCTTCCTGAATATTAATAGTGATATGTAATATTATTGCTTTTATCAAGAAAAAGGTAAACTTGCTAAAAATTACAAAATATTGAAACACAGCTTCATCCCCAGATATGAAAACTTTATTGTTAACTTTTTAAAATGTGCAGTTTGTTTCTGTGTCCAAAGTCTCTGTTGTTTCATTTCTCTCCCTGAATTACCCTACTTCCCATTTACTTTCCTTCTCCCACTGTCCTCCAGAAACAAACTGAGGGACTTGGAGGGAGGGGGGTGGAGGGATGGGAAAGCCTGGTGGTGGGTACTGGGGGCACCTAATGCGTGGAGCACTGGGTGTGGGGAATGGGGAATGAATCTTGGAACACTGGAAAATAAAAAAAAAAAACTTAAGTAACAATAAAAAAATAAAAACAAAGATGTGAAAAAAAATGTGTAGTTTGACTTTGAAACTCTTAGAGCACCTGCAAACAGATTTCACTTATGAACTATGGTTCCTCTTTGGAAATGGAGAAATTGCAACTTAAGTTAAATTTTCAGAGAAATCTCCTTTTCGTATAAACTTCCAACTTAGAATACTGGAGAAATTTCTACACAACAATGCTATAGTTAGGGGTTGTTGGGGAAAAAAATGATATAAAACCTTTTCTGACAACATTCACTTTGGCAGAATCTGAAAGAACATAGAAATGAAGGCTTGCACCAGAACACACATAAGGATTAAATGAGAGACTATTTTTTTACAGAAAACAAAAACAAAAACAAAAAAACAAAACTTAAGAAGTGAATTAAAATAATTGTTTCAGGGAGGGGGGCAAGATGGCAGAGAAGTATGAGTCCCTGATTCAAATGGTCCTCTGAAGTGAGCTAAATATTTACCAGAACACTCTGAACACCCATGAAATCAGCCAGAGATGTAAGACTACACACTTCTGGATCTCTATGGGGGCAGAAGAGCAACAGCAGAGAGGTAGAGTGGGGCAGGTGTGCTGGGACTGATTTCAGAAGATAAACAGAAGGGGGAGGGAGCCACCAGAAGCAACCCATTGGAAAGTAATACTCCAATACAAAAGTGCTCTGTGCTTGGGGAACAGCATCAACTTGCAGTCTGGTTAAAAACACTCAAAAACAAAGGGTCTTAAGAGGCAACTTTTAAGTGAATCTGATGGCCACTGTTAGGGGCTTAAAACTGCAGTCCTGGGCTTGCAGGGAGTTCCCAAAACTATGCTTGCACCACCGCTTGGGCTAGGTGCACACAACCTGTGCCAGAGGTAACTCTTCCCACAGCCTTCCACATGATGAGCAGGAACCAGGTTAGAACACTCAGCATAGGTGTGGGATCCACATAGCCTACCGACAGTGATAGGCTCACACAAACTGCTATCAATCACAGTTTCTGTGGCACGGGAGTGAAGGGACAAGCACCTTGGGCACCATTGTGGCTGGTGAGTGGGGGTTCATGCTACCTGGAGAGGTGGTGGGGTACAGAGGACAATGCAGAGGGGTAATCTGTGTGTCCTGGACCATCCACAGGGGAGCAGACTGAGGCTTCTCTCTGAGAGGGAGGTCTGGGTGCAGACAGCTTACTTTTCCCTGAAAAGCTGCAAAAAGCCACAAAAGAACAAATACCTCCAGAGAACAAAAGCCTGAAAAACCAGTTTCCATTGAGCCTAGCCCCTTGATGGAGGGGCTGATGACAGCCTACATTGACTGAAAAACAACATGGCAGACCCCACCCCCAGAAGGCAAGCCAGAAGAACAAGAGATCAAACACCAAAGGGTCTCCATAAAACTGCAAAATCCCAACATCAGGCTAAAAAAACAATATATTAAGCACCCAGTACTACCCAAAACCTGTATATTTTATAGATACAGATTTTCATTTTCATTTTTTAACTTCCTTCACTTTTAAAGTTTTTTTCAATTTTAAATTCATTTTCAAGATTCTTGTTCTTTTATTTTTAACCCAATTATTTTAACTTGATATTTAATACAACATTCCATAACAAATTTTTAATGTGAACTTATTTCATACATATACCTGTGTTTGTTTGTTTCATTCTTTTTTTTTAATATACATATAGATAAAAGCCTCAAGGTAATCCTTCATTCCTATTCAATACTACCCCTATATATAAACCAGTTTTAATTTCCCTATATCTCTAGAAAGTTGAGCCCTCTAACAATAGTAACAAGATACACCCAGGAGGGAATGAAATATTTCCTTCACCCATAACGAGTGTTTGTACTCACCTTCCCAACTTATTCTTCTGTCAATGTTTCTGTGTATTTGTTTTTGCCTTTGTACTATATAAGTATTATTCTTGGCAGTTGTTTGGGCTGGGTTTTGCTTTTTGCTTTTTTCCCCTTTCTTTAAGTTTTAACTTTTTTCTGTTTGTTCCTTTGTGTGTGTGTGTGTGTGTGTGTGTGTGTGTGTGCCATATAAGTCTTACCATTGGGGCCCATTTTGGCTGGGGTGTTCTTGCTTTTTTTTTCTCTTTTTCTCTCTCTTTTTTATTTCTACTTCCTTTTCAGTGGAGAGTTCTGATTGCTCCAAAACCTCCCAATGGGCAACTCACCTGAATCGTGCTTGATATATTCAGCTATATAGCCCCTCAACAACCCCTCATCAAAATAACTCAGAAGAGGAACAACCAACAGAAGAAAAACTCAGTCTGCAACCCCTGTCACAGAACTACTGGATATGAACACAAACAATATGATAGAAATGGAATTCAGGGTAGCAATTATCCAAGCAATGACTAACTTGGAAGAGATCATTAGTGGCAAGAGAGAATCTCTAAGGGTGAAAGTGAAAGACGATCTGGCAGAGGTTAAAAATGCCATCAATGAGATCCAATCTAATCTAAATACTCTAACAACTAGGGTAAGTGAAGCAGAAGATAGTATTAGTGATCTAGAACAGACTGATTGAGAAGGAGGATCAAGAGAAGTCATGGAACAAACAGCTAAAATCCCATAAAAATAGAATTAGGGAAATAAATGATGCCATGAAATACTCCAATATCAGAATTATTGGAATCCCCACTGGAGTTGAGAGAGAGGCCTAGAAGATATAGTTGAACAAATCATGGATGAAAATTTCCCTAATCTGGGGAATTAAACAAGTGCTCATGTCCTAGAGGCAGAGGACACCCCCAATATCAACAACCTCCAGATGCATAATTGTGAAATTCATGAATCATAAACTCAAAGAATATGTCTTAAGGACAGCTAGGGGAAGAGATCCCTTACATACAGAGGGACAATCATCTGAATAATGTCAGACTTGTCCACAGAAACCTGGCAAGCCAGAAAAGGCTGGCAAGACATATTCACAAAATTAAATGAAAAAAAAAATGCAACCAAGGGTAATACACCCAGCAAGGCTGAGTTTCAAAATGGAAGGAGAGATAAAAAGCTTACAGGACTAGCAATGTCCAGAAGATTATGTGACCACCACGCCAGCACTAAAAGAAATACTAAGAGAGTTCTATGAAAGATGAAAGAACTCAAGAGTGACACAGAACAGAAATTTACAGAGACAATCTATATAAACAAGAACTTCACAGGCAACATGATGTCAATACAAACATATCTATCAATAATCACCCTCAATGTGAATGGCCTAAATGCTCCAATAAAAAGGCACAGGGTTGCAGTCTGGATGAAACAACAGGACCCATCCTTATGCTGTCTACAAGAGACACATTTTCAATCTAAATATACATCCAGACTGAAAGCAAGGGGATGGAGAACCATCTTTCATGCCAATGGAGCACAAAAGAAAGTTGGGGTATTTATTCTCATATCAGACAAACTAGATTTTAATCTAAAGACTATAGTGAGAGATACAGAAGAACACTACATCATTCTTAAAGGGTCTATACATCAAGAAGATCTAACAATTGCAAATATTTATGCCCCCAACATGGAAGCAGTCAAATACATAAGGCAACAGTTAGGCAAAATAAAGTCCTATTGATACGAATACATTAATTGTAGGAGACCTTAGTATGCCACTCTCAGCAATGGACAGATCATCTAATCAGAAAATCAACAAAGAATCAAGAGCTTTGAATGACACATTGGACCAGATGGATTGCATAGATATATTCAGAACATTCCACCCTAAAACAACAGAATAATCATTCTTCTCAAGTGGAGAGCATTTCTCTCCAGAATACAGCACGTACTAGGTCACAAATCAGGGCTCAACCAATACCAAAAGAGTGAGATTATTCCATGCATATACTCTGACCATAATACTTTGAAACTGGAACACAACCACAAGAAATAGATAGGAGGAATTCAAACACTTGGAAGCTAAAAACTATCCTGCTCAAGAATGTTTGAATCAACCAGGAAATTAAAAACAAAGCAAAACAAAACAAAAAAAAAATAAACATTTCATGGAAACCAATCAGAATGTAGACACATTGGTCCAAAGCCTATGGGATACAGCAAAGGCGGTCCTAAGGGCTAAATGCATAACCATCCAAACCGCACTCAAAAAAACTGAAAAATCTCAAATACACCAACTCTCTTTACACCTTAACAAACTAGAAAATCAATAACAAATTAAGCCAACCCCACACACAAGACGGGATAGTAATTAATATTAGAGCAGAGATCAATGTATTAGAAACTAGAGATACTAACAAAATTAGAAACTGGTTCTTTGAAAGAATTAATAAGATCAATAAGTCATTGGCCAAACTAATCCAAAAGAAAAGGAAGAAAACACAAATTAATAAAATGAATGAAAGGGGAGAGATCACAACTAACACCAAAGAAATAGAAACAATCACCAGAAATTACTATCAACAGTTATATGCCAATAACTTAAATAGCCTAAAAGATATAAATGCATTCCTGGAAACCAATAAACTTCCAAGACTGAAACAGGAAGAAATTGGCAACCTAAACAGACCAATATCTAGTAAAGAGATTGAAGCAGTGATCAAAAATTTCCCCCCAAAACAAGAGCCCAGGACCTGTTGGATTCCCTGGGGAATTCTACAAAAGTTTCAAAGAATAAATAGTACCTATTCTCCTGAAGCTGTCTCAAAAAGTAGAAACAGAAGGAAAACTTCCAGATTTTTTTCTATGAAGCCAGCATCACTTGAATCCCCAAACCAGGCAAAGACCCCATTAAAAAGGACAATTTCAGACCAATATCCCTGATGAACATGGATGACAAGATTCTTTTTTTTTTTTAAGATTTTTTATTTATTTGACAGAGAGAAACACAGCCAGAGAGGGAACACAAGCAGGGGGAGTGAGAGAGGGAGAAGCAGGCTTCCCACCGAGCAGGGAGCCCGATGTGGGGCTCGATCCTGGGTCTCTGGGATTATGACCTGAGCCAAAGGCAGTCACTTAACCAACTGAGCCACCCAGGTGCCCTGGATGACAAGATTCTTAACAAGATCCTAGCTGATAGGATACAACAGCACATTAAAGAGATTATCCACCACTACCACGTGGGATTTATCCTTGGAATGCAATGGTGGTTCAACATTTGCAAATCAATCAATGTGATAAAACAAATCAATAAGAGAGAAAAAAACACATTTTATTCTCAATTGATTCAGAAAAGGCATTTGGAAAAATATAGCATCTGTTCCTGATTATAAGTCTTCAAAATATATGAATCAAGGGAACATTCCTCAACCACCTAAAATCTATCTATGAAAAACCCACAGCGAATATCATTCTCAATGGGGAAAAACTGACAGCCTTCCCATTGAGATCCAGGAACAAGACAAGAATGCCCTCTCTCACCACTATTGTTCAACATAGTGTTTGAAGTCCTAGCAACAGCAATCAGACAACAGAAAGAAATAAAAAGTATTCAAATTGGCAAAGGAGAAGTCAAACTCTCTTTCTTTGCAGATGACATGATGCTTTATATGGAAAACCCAAAAGATTCTACCCCAAACTACTAGAAATCATACAGTTTAGTAATGTGGCAGGATACAAAATCAATGCACAGAAATCAGTTGTGTTCTTAACACTAACAATGAAAATATAGAAAGGGAAATCAGAGAATCAATTCCGTTTACTATAGCACCAAAAACCATAATATACTTAGGAATAAACCTAACCAAAGAAGTTAAGGATCTGTACTCGAGGAACTACAGAACACTCATGAAAGAAATTGAAGAAGACACAAAAAGATGGAAGAGCATTCCATGCCCATGGATCAGAAGAATAAACATTGTTAAAATGTCTATACTGCCCAGAGCAAGCTATACTTTCAAAGCTGATTAAAATTCCACCAACATTTTTCAAAGTGCTGGAACAAACAATCCAAAGATTTATATTGAACCAGAAAACACTCCAAATTGCTAAGGAAATGTTGAAAAAGAAAAACAAAGCTGGGGGCATCACGTTACCTGATTTCAAGCTTTATTACAAAGCTGTGATCACCAAGACAGCATTGTATTGGCAAAAAAACCAGACACATAGACCAATGGAACAGAATAGAGAGTCCAGATATGGACCCACAAATCTATGGTCAAATCATCATCGACAAAGCAGGAAAAATTATCCACTGGAAAAAAGTCTCTTCAATATATGGTGCTGGGAAAATTGGACAGCTACATATATAAAAATGAAACTCAACTATTCTCTTACACCGCACAGAAAGATAAAGTCATAATGGATGAAAAGACCTTAATGTGAGGGAGGAATCTATCAAAATTCTAGAGGAGAACATAGGCAGTGACCCTTTTGACATCAGCCACAGCAACTTCTTTCAAAACATGTCTCCAAAGCAAAGGAAACAAAAGCAAAATGAACTTTTGGGATTTCATCAAAATAAAAAGCTTCTGCACAGCAAAGGAAACAGTAAAAAAAACCCAAGAGGCAACCACAGAATGGGAGAGGATATTTGCAAATGACACTACAGACAAAGGGCTGATACCCAAAATCTGTAAAGAACTACTCAAACTCAACATCCAAAAAGATGACCACATCAAAAAATGGACAGGAGACAAGAAGAGGCACTTCTCCACCGAAGACATACAAATGGCTAAGAGACACACGAAAAAAATGTTTGTTATTATTAGCTATCAGGGAAATTCTAATCAAAACCACACTGAGATACCACCTTATACCAGTCAAAATGGCCAAAATTAACAGGACAGGAAAGAACGAGTGTGGGAGAGGCTGCAGAGAAAGGGGAACCCTCTAACACTGTTGGTGGGAATGCAAGTTGGTGCAGCTGCTTTGGAACACAGTGTGGATATTCCTAACAAATTAAAAATAGAGCATTTTTGCACTGAAATTGCACTACTGGGTATTTACCCCAAAGATATATATAGTGTATGTACAAAGATATAGTGAAGAGAAGGACCATATGTATCCCAATATTCCTGCAGCAATATCTACAATCACCAAACTGTGGAAAGAGCCAAGGTGCACTTCAACAGATGAATCGATAAAAAGGAATGGTCCATATATACAATGGAATATTACACCCCCATCAGAAAGGATGAATACCCAACTTTTGGAGCAACATGGATCAAATTGGAGGAGATTATGCTGAGTGAAATAAGCCAAGCAGAGAAAGACAACTATCATATGGCTTCACTTACTTATGGAGTAAAAGGAGTAATATAAAGGGCGGTAGGAGAAGGAAAGGAGATGTGTATTGGGGTAAATCAGGCAAGTAGATGAAACAGGAGAGACTTTAGACTCAGAAACAAACTGAGGGTCTTGTAAGGGAGGGTGTTGTGGGGGGATGGGTGGTGGGTATTGAGGGCATGTATTTCATGGAGTATTACATGTGGGGCATAAGCAATGTATCTTGGAACACTGAAAAAATAAAATAATGTAATTTTAAAAAAATTATTTAAAGTAAATGTGCCATGAAAGACTTTTCTAAAGACTTTTCTTCATTAGGAATCTTAATGCTATAGTTTTAGTTATGTGGCTTCATTAAACAAGTGAGCAGCAAGAAAGAAATGTCTTGCATCTGTTCATTTCTCTCTGTGTTTAATGCAAAACTGAGGTGACTCCTCTAGGGCTGAAGCAAGATTGCAAGAATCTGAGAGATAGTCTGAATGGCACACCCAAAGTTGCAGAGGGAAGTATTACAAATTAGCGTATTTGAAAAGTTTTTCAAAGTTCAGTCTGTGCCTCTTGTGGCCTATTCAGAATGTGTCACCATGGATGGACTGAGCAGAACTTACGGTTCTATATACAATGAGACATTTCCAATTCACACCCACAGCCTTTCTTACTCCCACTTTCATATCTTGTTTTTCATTTTAAAAATTATTGCTATAAAGAAAAACTTGCTAACTCTAATTTAATGTCAAGGATGTCTAATTTCTTCAAATTGGTGTATTTTGTGTCCTTTATATGCCTTACCATTTAAAACCACCTACTATGACACACTAATATTGTACTAATGAAGTAAACCTCTAATGCACCTCTAATGCTATTTTGCGATCAGGAAGTTAGTAGATGATAATCGATCATGGTTTATGATAATAATAATAAATGTGTTTTATTTGGACAAATATGTAGATTTTCCAACTTTTCCTAAAAAGATTACTTTAATCCAATAAATGATTAGTACTTTCTGATTCTGTGTGCTATTTGCAAGTGGAATTCAAGTCTAATAAAATGTTTAAAAATAAAAAAATAAAATAAAATACTTGTTTCAGTTTTTGTTGACAGATATAACCTAATTTATCTAACTTACTTGGTTAACTTTTTATGATATATTTAGAAAAGTTGTGTGTGTGTGTGTGTGTGTGTGTGTGTGTGTGTGTTTATGACAGTAATCCACCTGCCAATTGCATTCGCTCATAATGTGTAAACCATTGCTTAGAACTACTGGAAAAGTACCCTGAATAGAATGCTAAGCTCTTCGCACAGGTGTCAGTAAGGAGACGAATACTGGGCCAACTCTACTTTCCTTTATTTCATGTTCTAATTATTTTTCACAACCTTCACTGAAGTCTTCACAAAATTATCAAACATTACTGACTGAGGAAGTTCAAAACAATGCAAATAAATTGGTTTTGGATGTTAATTTCCTCTGGCTGAGGCGTGCTTGTTCATCTCACATTTGAAAGATCTTGTTGGCTATCTTCCTCTGCAGTGCTGCTTTCCTGCCATGTTGTGGGACAGATTTCCTCCGTCCACTTCTCTTCTTATTTATTTTCCTATCTTCTTTTCTTCCTTTCCTTGCCAATAATGCCTCATCTGGAGTTGTCACTGAACCATTATCTCTCTCTCTCCCCTCACTATTATTTATTTTCATCATTTTCTTTTCTCTCATTTTGGCACTCTCATCATTCTTATTTCCACTCAAATAATCATTTTTTATGCTTTGTCTTCTTCAGTAAAAGCACCATATTAATGTGAACAGTATTTTATGTACAACAAAAGGAAACTGTAGTGGCTTGTGGTAAGACTCCTTATCATAAGTATCTTCGTTATCAATCTTTCGAATCACATCAATAAATTTTGGGGTGAAATATGTAATTTGAATGTTGTTTGTGTATATAGAAATGCTAGTAGCTTGGGAAATATTTATTATTATTTTATTATGAACATGCATCAGTATTAAACATTTTGGAAAATTAAAACAAAGTTCACAATAATGTCAGATTGTGCATTTGTTTTGTTGTGTGTGCATTTGAGTTTTAAAAATTATTATGAAATATTGAAGACATATGAAGCATATAAAGGATAAAGTACACAAATACAACATATCAACTAATCTGCTTTAAAAAATAAAATGTAATTAGAGCACCTGAATGACCACTTCATACATTCCAGTTTGCATGCATAACCTGACATCTCCCTCAAGATATAGATAGATGATAGATAGATAGATAGATGATAGATAGATAGATAGATAGATAGATAGATAGATAGATAATAGAATTGAAATAAATCAACACATATGTATTTATATGACTAGGTAACTATATAATCATAGTTGAAATATAAAACCTATGTAACTACAAATATGCTTTCAATGTTTTCTTTTATATAAACCATGTCATTTTTTTAAAAGAAATATTTATTTATTTGACAGAGAGAAACACAGCTAGAGAGGGAACACAAGCAGGGGGAGTGAGAGAGGGAGAAGCAGGCTTCCCGCCAAGCAAGGAGCCCGATGTGGGGCTCGATCCTGGGTCTCCAGGATTATGACCTGAGCCGAAGGCAATCGCTTAACCAACTGAGCCACCCAGGAGCTCCAAACCATGTCATATTTTATGTATTTCATTGGAGATAGTTTTCACCTTTAATTCATTCAATGCATTACATTTATCAGTTTTCTTTTAATCCATTCTCGTCTTCCTTAGGTGAATCCAGCTTGATCACAATGTAATATAAACAGTCACATACTCACATACGTATATACATGATTCAATGCATGCAAACCGAGAGAGAAAGGGGTATTTGGATTACATTTGTAATACTTGTCAATATTATTTCACCTGTTTTCATAAATAATATTGATCCATAATGATTATATTTTTGCAGATTTCTCTCTATCAGAGTTCAAAGTCATACATGGCTCATAAGATTAGTGGAGAGTACAACTGTGTTTAACATTTTAGATGAGTAAATTTTTATATACATAATTTGAAGTAATTATTTCTTGACTATCTCGTAAAGCTTCTATGTAAAATTTAATGCATCTGCTGTTATTTAGTGTGGACTTTTTTATATACCATTTTAAAGCATACACTTCAATGATTTTTAGCATATACACTGTGCTGTGAAATTATCACATCTGTCTGATTCTAGGACATCTCCACAACCCACCTTTCCCCCAAAAAAACCTCTTGTATCTATTATCAATTAGCTTCAATATCCCTTTTTCCTAATTTCCTAACAACTCCTCAGCTTTCTGTCTCCATGGACTTATCTATTGTGAACATTTCATATAAGGAAATCATACATTATATGGCCTATTGGGAGTTTTTTATGTAACAATGTTTTCAAGTTTCATCAATGTTATAACATGTGATAGTATTTTATTCCTTTTTGTGCCTGAATAATATTCCATTATGTATTACCACATTTAGTTTATTAATAAACTGATAAACATTTGCATGATTTCAGTTTACAGTTAATATGAATAATGCTGCTATGAACATTTGTGAACATACATTTCCCATTATTCTGGTTCTTAACTAGGCCTTTACTTGATATATAACTTGCACTTATTTTTCTCATTATGTGGGTTGCCTTTTCAATTTATTGGTAGTGCTTTTTGATGTACAAAGGTTTTCATGTTTATTTTTTATTTGAGTAGATTTGACATACAATGTTACATTAGTTTTGCATGTAAAACATAATACAAGTTCTCTATATATTGTGATATACTCACCACAACTATAATTACCATCTATCACAATACATTATTATTACAATATCATTGAATATATTCCATAACCTATGACTTTTACTCCTGTGACTTATTTATTCCATAACTGAAAGCTCTTACCTCCCACTCTACTTCACCCATTTTGCTCAATTCCTCTTCCCCCTTCCCTATAGAAACCGTCAGTTTGTTCTCTGTATTTATAGTTCTGATTTTTCTTTTTGTTCATTTATTCATTTTTTTTAGATTCCACATATGAGTGAAATCATACAGTATTTGTCTTTCTCAGTCTGACTGATTTCACTTTCCCTATTATCACCTAGGTCCACCAGTGTTTCTACAATTTGCAAGATCCCCTCTTTTTATGTCTATGCACCATTCCATTATGACTTTATATATATTAATTATATTATATTATATTATATTTATTATATTTATTATATTAAGCTTTCTTTATCCATTTATCTATCAATGGACAAAAGTTGCTTCCTATCTTAGCTAGAGTAAAGAAGGTTATAATAAATATAGAGAAGCATATACATTTTTGAATAAGTGTTTTCATTTTCTTTGGTTAAATACCCAGCACTAGAATTATTGGATCATATGGTATTTCTATTTATAATTTTTTAAGAAACTTCCACACTGTTTTCCATGGCAGCTTATCCAGTTTACTTTTCCACCAACAGTGTTCTTTCTTCTCTATATCCTTGACAACATTTGTTATTTCTTGTCTTTTTGATTTTAGCCAAGAGGATGATGACAGGTGTGACAATGGCAGGTCATATCTCCTTGTGGTTTTTATTTGCATTTTCCTAATGATTTGTGATATTGAGCATCTTTCCATGCGTTTGTTGGATATTTCTCTGTTTTCTTTGAAAAAATGTCTATTCAGGTCTTCTGTATAGTTTTAAAATCAACTGGAAGGATTAATATTGTTAAAATATCCATACTACCAAAGTAAGCTACAGATTCAATGAAATCATTATCAAAATACCAACAGAATTTTCCACATAACTATAAATAACACACCTAAAATTTGCATGGAAGCACAAAATACCTCAAGTAGCCAAACCAATATTGAGAAACAAGGATAAAGCTGGAGATAAGACACTCCTGATATAGTTTCATTACAAAGGTGTAAGTGTTGCTCTCTCTGCAACACTGGTGTGGGGGAAGGATAACTGGACCAGCCTGTTACCCTCTGGGGGCTGAGCGAGATGATAAGTGTCGAGGGCCCGGCCCCCACCCTGAAACCGGGAAAGAAACCACACTGAGCCAGGAGTTGAGTCAGCCATGAAGGTGCAGCAATATCAGCTTTATTGTATCAGAGACACAGTTATATAGAGAGGAAAGGAGGGAGTAAAAGAAGAAAGTAGCAGGGAACAATAGGGACTCATTATGTGGCTATCACTAAGGCCTTAGGCAGATTTCAGGCTGGACAGCTGGGTGGGGCTAAATTCCGCAGTCCGCAGGCTGGGTAAGATCTGATGGGAAGATTCAGCTAGGTCACGTTTGCGGAAGTATTCTGGGGAGGTCCAAGAAGCTGCCCCAGCCAACTTCCACTAATGGCCACAAACTAGCGGGTGCCAGGAGATCCCAACATGTAATAACCAAAACAGCATGATAATGGCATAAACATAGTCACACAGATCAATAGAAAAGAATAGAGAGCCCAGAAATAAATCCACACTTACAAGGTCAAACACTATGACAAAGATTATCCACTGATAGAAAGATAGTATCTTCAACAAATAGTGCTGGGGAAACTGGACAGCTACATACACAAATAACTGAAATTGGAAAACTTTTCTTTCCTTTTTAAGGTTTTATTTATTTATTTGGCAGAGAGAAACACAGCTAGAGAAGGAACACGAGCAGGGGGAGTGAGATAATGAGAAGCAGGCTTCCCGCCGAGCAGAGAGACTGAGGCAGGGCTCAATCCTGGGACTCTACAATAATGACCTGAGCCAAAGGCAGACACTTAACAACTGAGCTACCCAGGTGCCCCTAGAACAGTTTCTTACACCTTTCACAAAAATAAACTCAAAATGGATTAAAGGCCTCAGTGTGAGACCTGAGATTATAAAGCTCTTTGGGGGTTCGTGAAAACACAGGCATTGAGTTCTTTGACATTGGCCATAGGGATATTTTTTTTTCCCCTAGATTTATTGCCTTGAGCAAAGGAATAAAGAAAAATTAACTACTGAGATTAAATCAAAATAAAAAGTTTCTGCACAGGTAAACCACCAACAGAAAGAAACGCTGACATATAATATGGGAGAAAATACATGTAACTGATATATCTGAGGAGGAATTAATATCCAAAATATGTAAAGAACTTATAAAACTTAACACCAGAAGAAATAAAAGTTCTTAACTTATTTTTTTATTTTTCAAAAATTCTTAATTTGGGGTGCCTGGGTAGCTCAGTTGGTTAAGCGACTGCTTTCGGCTCAGGTCATGATCCTGGAGACCCAGGATCGAGCCCCACATCAGGCTTCCTGCTCGGCATGAAGCCTGCTTCTCCCTCTCTCAGTCCCTCTGCTTGTGTTTCCTCTCTGTCTGTGTTTCTCTCTGTCAAATAAATAAATAAATAAATTTTTAAAAATTCTTAATTTAAGTCAAGTTTATCTATTTTTTGTTGTTTTTTACTATTGATATATTTTAAAAATTACCTAATCATAGTCACAGATTTGCCTTTATAAGATTTTCATAGTGTTAGCTTACATGTACATTTTCATCCATGTTTTAGTTCATTTTTGTTTATTCTTTGAAGTAGATGTCTGAATTTACTCTTTTGCATGTGAAAATACAGTTGTCTCAACACCATCTGTTGAAACTACTGCTTCCACATTGGATGGTCTTGACCCCTTGTCAGAAATCAGTTGACCATAAATACATTGGTTTATTTCTGGGCTGTCAATTATATTCTATTGGTATATATGTTTATACTTATGTCTGTAACATGCTATCTGGATCACTGTATTTTTACAGTATATTTTGAAATTAGGAAATGAATCCTCCAGCTTTGTTCTTCTTTTCTTTTCTTTTATTTTTTTTCTTGTGTTATGTTAGTCTCCATACAGTACATCATTAGTTTTTGATGTAGTTCTCCAAGATTCATTATTTACATATAAAATCCAGTTCACTTTAAGATTGTTTTGCTTATCCTTTGTACCTTCAGTTCTATCGATTTTAAGCAGTTTTTCAGTTTCTTCAAAAAGAAAGACTGCTGCAATTTTGATAGAGATTGCTTTAAATTTATTGCTTACTTCAGGGAATGTTATCAACTTAAAAATAATAAATCTTCTGATCCATGATCATGAATGTTTTTCCATTTATTTTTTATAACTTTATTGAAGAATAATTAACAAATATAAATATCTAATATATATATGTATACAATATAATGATTTAATATACATTGTGCAGTGGTTAACAAGATTAAGATAATTAACACAACCATCACTTCACACGTTAACTGTGTGTGTGTATGTGTAGACTGTGTAAAATTTACTTAACAAATTTTAAGTATATAAAAACTGTATTATTAACTATACTTTCCATGTCATACATTAGATCTTCAGAACCTATTCTTCCTATAACTGAAAATTTGTACCTTTTGACCCACATCTTCTCAGTTTTTCCCAACTCTTAGCAGTTGTCATTCCATTTTCTATTTCTATTATTTGACTTATTTAACTTAGCATGATGCCCTCCAGATTCATTCATATTATTGCAACTGGCAGGAATTTTTTTCCTTCCTCCCTTCCTTCCTCCCTTCCTTCCTCCCTTCCTCTCTTTCTTTCTTTTCTTCTTCTTCTTCTTCTTCTTCTTCTTCTTCTTCTTCTTCTTCTTCTTCTTCTTCTTCTTCCCTTCTTCTTTTCTTCTTCTTTCCCTTCTTCTTCTTTTCTTCTTCTTCTTCTTCTTCTTCTTCTTCTTCTTCTTCTTCTTCTTCTTCTTCTTCTTCTTCTTCTTCTTCTTCCTTTTTTTTTTCTTCTTCTTCCCCATCTTCTTCTGGCTGAATAATATCCCATTCTACATACGTACTATTTTTTTTTTTTAATCTATTCATCTATCACTGGAAACTTGGGTTGTTTCCATATCTTGGCTACTGTGAATAGTGATGCAATAAACATGAGTGTGCAGGTATCTCTTTGAGATAATGATTTCATTGTTTTTCAGATATTTATCCAGGGAGTTGCAGGTTCATATGACAGATCCATTTTTAATTTTTTGACAAATCTGCATAATGTTTTTCCATTGTGGCTGTACCTGTTTATATTCCTGGTACAAATTCCTGGTATAAATACATCTATATTTGGGGTTTGTATTCTGTTCCACTGATCTATGTGTCTAATTTTATGCCATTGCCATACTGTTTTGATTCTATTTATTTTTATCTTCTCTACTTATTTTAAAACTGCTTGCAGTTTCAGTGTGAAAATCTTGCATTTTTATTTACTCTATTTCTAGGTATTTTATTTTTTAATGTTATTGTATATAGAATTGATTTTTTCATATTTTTCATTGATAATGTGAACATGCCACTTATTTTCACATATTGATTTTGTATCCAGCTCTAATATTTACTGAATATTTTTTGTCTTTAATATTAAAAAAGTCATTTCCAGGGAAAAAAGGCAATAGATCTAATCTAATCTTTATACTTTTAATTTTTTTCTTGCCCAATTGCTCTATCTAGAACCTCCTCTACAAGGTAAAATGAAAATGGTAAAAGCATAATCCCTTGTCCTTTTTTTCTGATCTTACTAGGAAAACTTCCATGATTTAGTAATTAAGTATGATGATAGCTGTGTTTTTTCCTAATATATGTCCAATTTTATTCCTATTTCAGTATTTTTTTTAATCATACAAGTGGTTTGGGTTTTGCCAAATGTTGTTTGCTACATCTAGAAGATCATGTCCTCAGTTCTATTAATTCTATTAGTACAATTCTATTAATATGAAATGTATTGAATAGTTGTTGCATGTTAAGCTATTTCATACTCATAGATAGTTTATTTCTCTCCTCTTAACATAACTGGATAAGCTGATTAGATTGTACTATGATGGAAAAAAGTGAAAGATGTCATATCGTCACTGATCTACCTGTTTTATTCAAACTTTCACCCTAGTGCCAAAGAATAAAACTTTTTGTTCCAGTACTTTTATCTTACGTGGTTTGGATTGAATAGCCAAAACTCCTACTGAAACAAAACTTGGCTCCACTGAATCCCTACTAAAGCTTTTTGTGTGGAAAAGGTCAAGAGATGTACTTGGATTTTAAATCAATCACACAAGGAATATGTGCAATGCAGCAACCTCAATTCAAGAACAGGACAATTATTTTACAGTATCCTGTCTCAAATTTTTTTCATCAGAACCATGAGATGATTTAGTTTATTATGAAAAAAATACTAATGATGACAAATATTTGTAGAGTATTTATTAAATACCACTCAGTGGTCCACATGTCTTCCATATATTGTTTATATCATTTTTTCACACCAACAATATGTTTAGTCTATGTCATTGCTGAGGACACTTGAGAAAATGAAAGACTGAAAAGCTCTGCCACTAGTATATAACTATTAAGTGTCAGAATATGGGTTTGAACCCTTAACCTGGTCCTGAACTGTGTGGATTAACTGTTATGTCATAGTGCTTTATCCCTTCATGTTTCTCACACATTCATTTGCCCCTAAGAAACACTAAAAACATGGATTTGTTTATTATTACTTCATTTTCTTTTTCTCCAGCTTAGGAGGAGAAATTTTATATTCATTGCATTTCAAGACATTTTAATGGATAAATTTTTCTGGTCACTATAAGGCTTAAAATTTTATTTTATTATTGTATTTCTTTATTAAAAAAAAAAAACTTTGCCATTTGCATTCATTTTGTTATCTCCCAAGAGAATCTACTCACAAACACAACATACATATCTATATGACTTTAAATGTTAAATAGAAAATATAAAAATTCACTTGTCTCTGAAATCTTTTCAGTATATTTTTCATATATAGAAGGTGTTTTAAATCTTGTGATCATTACAGACAATTTTGTATTTCTATGTTATGTTAAACTGAAACAAAAAGTATATGTTTACTCTTACAATGAAATAAAAATTATCTATCCACAGAACACTTATGTTAATCATGTCTTTGATTAAATATAAATTCAAATGATAATGTCAACCCATGTTCTTTCTAAGACACCGTTCCTTAAAAACATAATAAATAGCAATTTCATAACGCAAATCGTCTTACATCCAAGAAAATTAAATATGGTTATCAGCTACTTAAAGATGATAGGAATTGAAAAGCTACTACTTGAATTATTTGTATTGTCATTGGCATTAAACTCTAGTTACACATGATTTAAAACAAACAAACAAACATAGAAGCAGGAGAAAAAAGAATGGTAGAGGGCCTGGGTGGCTCAATGGGTTAAAGTCTGCCTTCTGCTCAAGTCATGATCTTAGTCCTAGGATCAAGGCCCACATCGGGCTCTCTGCTTGGCAGGAGGTGTGCTTCCTCCTCTCTCTCTGCCTGCCTCTCTGCCTACTTGTGATCTCTCTCTGGCAAATAAATAAAATCTTAAATAAATAAATAAATAAATAGATAAATAAATAAATAAATAGAAAAGAGAATGGGATATCAATCACAGAGAAGCTATGCAATATTTTACTGGCTTATGTTTTCTCATGAATCATATTTTTAAACACTTTATATCAACTGCTCTCTCTTTTTCTGTTAAAAAAGTTTAAACACTCTTTTGTGTGAATTATATATTTTATTAATTTTAAATAATTTCATTATAAAATGTGAATGTTCAAAAAAACCCTCAGTGTTAATAATTTTTTAAGCATCTGCTTAGCTTTTTTCTTGTGTTGAACAACAGCAACAACATGACAATAACAACAAACTGTTGTTTAATTTGGGAGATTTTCCAGATGTCTTTATAAAATCATGTTTTCAATAAGGACTCTATTACACAGCGTTTATTTTTCTCAATAGAAATCATATCATCAGCACTTTCTACAAAATGTGTTTATGTATGAAAAGGATTTAAATAAGATAAGCTTCTAGTGGAAGGCTAAGTATTCTGTGGGTGTACAGTAAATGATATTTAAGGAAATGACTGGCAGCAAATTCTATTTAATCTAATCAACTTTTATTGAGAGTTGAAGCTATTATAAATGTTAAGATTATGAAAAAGGATGGAAAAGTTGTCTCCAATCTAAGGAAGTTTAAGTTCTTTTGCTGGAGAGAGACATTTTCATAACCATTGAAAGCCTACTTGTTATTTTCTAAATCACCAAATATTACTCAAAGTCTATTATACACTAAGTAATCTGTGAAGCTCTGCATAATAAAAAAAATCTGATTCTCTTATTCTAAAAACTAAAAGTGAAATTTCAAATACACAGAAAAGACTCAGTCTTTCAACAAATACCTGATCTGCGCAAAATACTTTAAGACATTTCCTTGAAATTAAGAAATTTATATTTGAGTGATGAATGTAGGCACAAAAATTGTGTGTGTGTATGTGTGTGTGTGTGTATGTGTGTGTTTGGGAAGGGTTCATGGAGACAGTGTCAGCTAACCTGTGCTATCCTGTATGAGTATGACAGATGGGTAGAGACATTAGAGATATATTGACTTTTCAAGGGCATTTGGGGAAGAACTTCAAGAGCTGGACCTTGGTGCTTGAAATATAATGTTCACATCAAGAAGTAGTAAATCTGAGAATCCAACAATGGATTGTACAGGAACTTGAACACTATAACAAAGTATCAGTTTAGTTTGTTTCTTAAATAGATGATATGAAGTCATAAGCCATAGTATGTATACCTTATAAATATCATCCTCTGGCTGTGTAGAGAGTCCATAGACTAAGCAACGCAGGAAAACATTATGTGGGTATGTGCGGTACAGTTGGGTCATGATAGATAAGATTGATTTCAATAACCAGGAAGAGGGTGAAAGATGAGAATGAACTTCCAATAAAAGAACAATAAGAGCAAAAAAGAAACAGATATTAACAAACAAGCAATTTTGAGCTGGGACACTGGACTTATCTCAGATTTCCTGAAGAACAGCAGTGGCTGGTTTTCCATGCTAGGGTAGCTGGGGTTTGAGGTTGGGTATGAGTCTTGAAGATGGCTGGATCCAGAGTGAAGACTGGGCTAGTTTTGTGTGGCTTTGACTAAATTTGCCCTAAACCCAGGGCTGAGATTAGCAAGTTTAGAGTGGGTGTTTAGTGCACTGCTAGCAGATTAGGTGGCAAACTTCTGTGGAGTCTGGCCTCCAGGATGTGGCTCTGTGTTTATGCTAGGATGCAGGGGAAGAAAATGGTGACTTCCAGCTACCTCATATTCAGAAAAGTCCCCCAACACTCTGCAAAGTCAGTATGAACAATCTTCCCTTTGTTTGCCCTTGCATTATGTAAACTGCCATTTTTATGTTGCCTTCCCATGCAGGCTGCTGTCTCTTTAAGGGCAGTGACTTGCTCAGTGCTGAGTCAGCTGACTTTTACAGCTCCAGTCTCCATATCCCACTGGTTTTATAAACTCAGAATTCAGCCCTTCTGGTTTTTAAGGACCAATGATATGGGGATTAGTATTTTCTGTTAGCACCATGGTACTAGAGTCTGTTTTTCTAACCTCTTTTCATGCAAAGCTCTCTCCCTCCTGCAATCAGTCTCCCTTTACTCTTCTGCCCTTGTTAAACTTTCAGATTTTTTTCCTCTCTATTTAATTTTAGAGTTTATTTTGCCAGTCTTCAGATCACTCTCCAGTTTGACTTGAATGTGAATGGTATCTAGTTGTAAATGTGGTACAGGGTGAGCTCAGAATCCTCCTACTCTGCTGTCTTCCCTAGCTTCCCATGTTATTTTTAAATACATTTTGGATAGTAACCCTTATTGGTTATATCATCTGTAAATATCTTCTTTGGTTCAAGAGGCTACACATTTGTTGTGTTGGTGAGGGTTTACTATAGATATGTAATAAAAATATGTGTTTAGAAGTAGGCTAAACTAGTTTTTATATCCCAGATTTGCCACCTAAGGAGAGAATACAACACATTTATTTAATCATATCAATCGCAATGTCTTAATATATAAAATATGAAATAATTCTTGGGTGTGTTAAATCTGAAAATTTACATAAAAATTACAAATTCCAAACACCTTTAAAGTCTTCTAAAATATGAACTTTCTTTCTCTACATCTACCATTAACCTTTTCCTACCTACTCCTGCTTATATCAGGTACTACTAGATTGAGGGCATTTTGATGTTAGGATCTCTACCCTATTGGTCTCTGTATTACTAGATTAACAAAATGTCTATCTCACAATTGGTTCAAAATTCTATTGTGAGTTAAAGAAAAGAAATAATATGTTGATACATGAAAGAAGAAAGGAATGAAAGAAGGGAGAAAGAGAGAAGGAAGGGAGGGTGGTAGTGGGGAGGTAATGGGCAAGAGGAGGAGGAGAAGAAGAGGGAAGGAAAGAGGGAAGAAGAAAAAAATTGCCACAGTAAGAATATAGTTTTACATTTCCTTAAAAGCAGAAACGAGGGGCGCCTGGGTGGCTCAGTTGGTTAAGCAACTGCCTTCAGCTCAGGTCATGATCCTGGAGACCCGGGATCGAGCCCCACATCGGGCCCCATGCTAGGCGGGAAGCCTGCTTCTCCCACTCTCAGTCCCTCTGCTTGTGTTCCCTCTCTGGCTGTGTTTCACTCTGTCAAATAAATAAATAAAATCTTAAAAAAAAAAAAAGAAAGCAGAAACGAATGTGATCTGATGTTCTAAAAATGAAAATCAAAAGCATACTTGATTTTTTTTTGCTGCATTAACTTCTCGCAAGAAAATTAAGTTTCTTGTCTTTCATTCATTATAAATAGCTCTTAGAATACATTAGTAGAAACATCAGCTTAAAAGATAAATTTATTTTATATTAGTCCTGAACTTTTTAATTAATAAATATTTGTGTAAACGTGACCATATTTCTGAATTTCTTTGAGCCTTAGTTATAAGCCTTGGAATGTGACTAGACAGAACCATAATTGATTTAAGCATAGTAAAAATTCAAAACATGTATGTTATCATTTTTATTTTGAATATTACAGGTCATTTTCCCCACTAACAAAGGGAATATAATCATATTTTTATCCAAGATCATATACAGCTAGTACTTCATAGAACTGGGATTTGAATCTAAGTTGGTCTAGCTTTAGAATTCTCTACTAGTTGTAGCCTGTCTTAGCTTTGCTTATACTTAAATGCAAATAATTTAATTTCAAAGACATTCATATTTTTGTTATAACTTTTATAATAATTAAAAAAGGGATGCTTAATTCTGAATTTTTGAAGCATTAAATATGAATATGATATGATTTAGTGAGATATTTGTTCCATTAAAGAATATTAAAAATGCAGGAAGGAGGAGCAAGATGGCAGAGGTGTAGGAGACCTAAATTTCATCTGGTCCCAGGAATTCAGCTCGATAATTATCAAACCATTCTGAACACCTACAAACTGAATAGGAGATTGAAGAAAATAATAACAACAATTCTATGAACAGAAAAGTCACTAATTTCTGGAAGGTAGTACATGTGGAGAATGAATACAAGGCAATATTTGGGAAGATAGACTGTGGAGAGGATGAAGACTCCATCAGCTGGATTCAGGGCAAGTGATAGAACAGTGGAGACAAAGAACATTTAAAAGTCCACTCCCCTGAGGGATGTCATTCCAGTGGCTAAGAGGGAGTGGAACTCACCCTGGGATGGTGTGGTCTCAGGACCTTTAATGTCACAATAAGATCCCGGATGCCTGAGTGTGGGAGAGCTCCCAAGTTTCAGAGAATGGAAGCCCGCTTCAAAGACAGAGCTGAGACACTAGGGGGTTTTAGCTCAAGGTTCCCATAAACCATGATCTGCAGCAGTCAGGGACTACTACTACTACTACAGCAAGAGACCAAGAAGACAATAGTGATTGACTGCTTTTTCTCTTAGAGTTCACTGAGGAATGGGACCCTGAACTCTTGGCTCCTCTGGGGTCAGAGATTGAGAGGCTGCCAGTTCCATTCCTGTTCTCCCAAACTGTATGAAAAGATTTCAGGGAACAAAAGCTACCAGAGAAAACCTGAACAGACTACTTAGCCTGGCCCCTTGCAAAGGCAGTGCAATTCCTTCTTAGGCAAAGACATTTGAGAATCACTGCAACAGGCCCCTACCCAGAAGATCAGCAAGAACATCAATGAGAACTGCAAAACTCCAACACTATGGGAATACAGCATTTAGAATTCATGACTTTTCCCCCATGATTCTTCATTCTTCCAAAGTTGATTTTTAAGTTTTCTTTATTTTTTCTTTTTTAATTTTTCTTTCTTTTTTCAACCAACATCTTATCATCAAATAATTTTGTAAAATATTTTTTTAATTTTTATATTTACACTCCAATTCTATCCCTTCATTGTATGTATATATATATATATATATATATATATATATATATATATATATATATAAAGTTTTTTTCATTAAAATTTGGGAGGCATTTTATTCTTTTTTTTTAAAGATTTTATTTATTTATTTGATAGAAAGAAAACAAAGCTAGAGAGGGAACTCAAGCAGGGGAAGTGAGAGAGGGAGAAGAAGGCTTCCTGCAGAGCAGGGAGCCTGATGCAGGGCTTGATCCTGGGACTCCAGGATCATGACCTGAGTCAAAGGCAGACACATAATGACTGAGCCACCCAGGCTCCCTGGGAGGCATTTTCTTCTAATAGACAAAATATACCCTAAATCTAGTGAGTAACTTTGTTCTTTTTCTTTTTTTTTTTTTTAAGATTTTTTTTATTTATTTGACAGAGAGAAACACAGCCAGAGAGGGAACACAAGCAGCGGAAATGAGAGAGGGAGAAGCAGGTTTCCTGCTGAGCCAGGGGCCAGATGAGGGGCTCCAACCTGGGACTCTGGGATCATAACCTGAGCTAAAGGCAGAGGCTTAACCACTGAGCCACCCAGGCACCCCATAGTGTGTGGCTTTGTTCTCATCTCCTGTCTAATCACATTCTCTCCTTTTTTACTTTTTTATTTTTTTATTTCTTTTCACCCAACTTCTTCCCTCATCAATTTCTTTTTTAATATTTTTTTTAATTTTCATTTTTACAATCATATTCCATCCCTTCATTATTTTATGCATATATATATTCCTTTCTTTAAAATTTTGGAAGGCAGTTTTTTCTAACAGACCAAAATACACCCAAAATCTAGGGTATGTCTCTGTTCTATTCACCAGCCTGATCATTTTCTTTCTTTCTCTTTTTTTTTTTTTTCTTTTCTTTCTTTTTCTGCTGGTATCAGGTTTCTTCCAAATTTTTTTAGTGTATGTATTTCTAGGGTCATTGTTACACTTCTAACATTCTCTCTGGACAAAATGACAGAATGGAAATACTCACCTCAAAAAAAAAAAAAAAAAAAAAAGAACAAGAAGCAATACTGACTTCCAGGAACCTAATCAATACACTAGTAAGATGTGGAAACTAGAGTTCAGAATGACAATTAAAAAGACACTAGCTGGGCTTGTAAAGCATAGAAGATACTATAGAATCCTTTTCTGGAGAAATAAAGTAGCTAAAATATAACCAAGTCAAAATCAAAAAGGCTATTAATGAGGTGTAATAAAAAATGGGAGCTCTAACAGCTAAGATCAATGAGACAAAAGAGAGAATTAGTAATAAAGAAGACTAAATTATGGATAATAAAGAAGCTGAGAAAAAGAGAGATAAGCAACTAATGGATCACAAGGGGAGACTTCGAGAGATAAGTGATACCATAAGATGAAACAATATAGAATAATTTGGATCCCAGAAGAAGAGAGAGAGGGGCAGAAGGTTTACTGGAGCAATTATAGTGGATAACTTTCCTAATTTGGAGAAGGAAACTGGCATCAAAATCCAGGAGGCACAGAGAACCCCCTGAAAATCAATAAAAATAGGTCAACACCCTGTCCTCTAACAGTAGAACTTACAAGTCTCAGAGACAAATAGAAAATCCTGAAATCAGCTTAGGACAAGAGGTCTGTAACTTACAACTGTAGGAATATTAGATTGTCAGCCAACAAAGCCACAGAGATCTGTCAGACCATAAAGTATAGGCAGGCATGATATAGTCTGAGCACTAAACAAGGAAAATATGCAGCCAAGAATATTATACCCAGTTAGGCTGTAATTTAAAAAAGAAAGTGAGATAAAAAGCATCCAGGACAAACAAAAACTAAAAGAATTTACAAACACCAAGCAAGCCCTATAGTAAATATTGAAAGGGGTCTTCTAAGCAAAGAGAGAGCCTAAAATAACATAGACCAGAAAGGAACAGAGACAATGTATAATAATGGTCATTTTACAGGCAATATAATGGCACTAAATTCATATCTTTCGATAGTTACCCTGAATATAAGTGGGCTAAATGTCCCAATCAAAAGACAGGGAATCAGAATGGGAAAAAACAAAACAAAACAAAACAAAACAAAACAAAACAAAACAAACCATCGCTATGCCGTTTGCAAGATACTCATTTTAGACCCAAAGACAATTCCAAATTTAAAGTGAAGGGGTTAAAAACAATTTATCATGCTAATGAACATCAAAAGAAAGCTTGGGTGGCAATCCTTATATCAGACAAATTAGATTCTAAATCAAAGACTATAATAAGAGAAGAGGAAGGACACTATATCATACTTAAAAGATCTGTCCAACTGAAGAAGATCTAGCAATTTTAAATATCTATGCCCCTAACATGGGAGGAGCCAATTATATACACCAACTAATAACTAAATCAAAGAAACACATCAACAATAATACAATAATAGTAGAGTACTTTAATACCCCCCTCACTGAAATGGTCAGATTATATAAGCAAAAGATCAACAAAAATCAACAAAAGATCAAAGGAAATAAAGGGTTTAAAACACATTAGATCAGGTGGCTGTCACAAATATATTCAGAACATTCCATACCAAAGCAACAGAATACATATTTTTCTGTAGTGCGCATGGATTATTCTCCAGAATAGATCACATTCTGGGTCACAAATCAGGTCTCAACTGGTACCAAAAGACTGGGATCATTCCCTGCATATTTTCAGACCACAATGCTTTGAAACTTGAAAACAATAAGAAGAGAAAAGTTGGAAAAAACCAAAACAAAACAAATACATGGAGACTAAAGAACATCCTACTAAATAATGAATGGGTCAACCAGAAAATTAAAGAACTTTAAAAAATCATGGAAACAAATGACAATGAAAAAAAAAAGCAACTTCAAAATATTTGGGATGCAGCAAAGGCAATCTAAGAGGAAAGTATATAGCAATACAACCTTTCTCAAGAGACAAGAAAGGTCTTAAATAAATAACCTAACCCACACCTAGAGGAGCTGGAGAACTAACAGCAAGAAGGAGAAGAGAAATAATAAAGATCAGATAAACCCCTGGCCAGACTTATCAAAAACAAAGGAGAAAGGTCTCAAATTAATAAAATTATGAATGAAAGAGGACAGATCAAAACCAAGACCAAAGAAATAACAATTATAAGAACATATTATGATCAACTATATGCCAGCAAATTAAACTATCTGGAAGAAATGGATGCATTCCTATAGGTTTATAAAACTGTCCCCCCAAAAAATAGAAATGGAAGGAAAACTTCCAAACTCATTTTATGAGGCCAACATTACCTTGATCCCAAAACCAGACAAAGACCCCATCAAAAAGAAGAATTATAGAGCAATATCTCTGATGAATGTAGATGGGAAAATTCTCACCAAAATACTAGTTGATAGGATCCAAAAGTGCAGTAACAGGATTATTCACTATGACCAAGTGGGATTTATTCCTGAGATACAATGTTGGTTCAACATCTGCAAATCAGTGTGATATAATACATTAATTAAAGAAAGAACAAGAATGATATGATACTCTCAATCAATGCAGAAAAAGCATTTGACAAAGTACAGCATCCCTTCTTGATTGAAACTCTTCACAGTGTAGGGTTAGAAGATGCATAGCATACCTCAAGCAAAAAACACAGTGAATATCATTTTAATGGGAAAAACCAAGAGCTTTTCCCCTGAAGTCAGGAAAACAGTAGAGATATCCACTATTACCACTGTTATTCAACATAGTACTGGAATTCCAGCCTCAGCAACTGGACAACCAAAACAAATAAAAGGCTTCTGAATTGACAAAGAAGTCAAACTCTTACTCTGCAGATATTATGATACTTCATGTGGAAATCCTAAAAGACTCCACCCCAAAACTGATAGAACTCATACAAGAATTCAGTAAAATGTCACTTGTAAGATCCCACTTACAATTGCAGTTAAGACCATAAGATACCTAAGAGTAAATCTAACCAAAGAAGCAAAGAATCTGTACTCAGAAAACTATAGAATACTCATGGAAGAGATTGAGGAAGACACAAAGAAATGGGAAAAAAAAGTTTCATGTTCATGGATTGGAAGAACAAATATTGTGAAAATGTGTATGCTACATAGAGCAATTTACACATTTAATGCAATCCCTACCAAAATATACCATCCATTTTTTTTTCAGAGAAACTGAACAAATAATCCTTGAATTTGTATGAAACCACAAAAGACCCTGAATAGTGAGAGGAATGTTGAAAAAGAAAACCAAAGCTGGTGGCATCACAATTCCAGACTTCAAGCTCTATTACAAAGCTGTAACCATCAAGAAGGTATGGTACTGGCACAAAAACAGACACATAGATCATTTGAACATAATAGAGTGCCCAAAATTAGACCCTCAATTCTCTGGTCACCTAATCTTCAACAAAGTAGGAAAGAATGTCCAATGAATGAAATACAGTCTCTTCAAATATGGTGTTGGGAAAATTGGACATCCATACGCAGAAAAATGAAACTGGACCATTTCCTTATACCACACACAAAAATAGACTCAAAATGGATGAAAGACCTATACATGAGTCAGGAATCCATCAAAATCCTTGAGAAGAACACATGCAGTAAACTCTTCGACCTCAGCCACAGCAACTTCTTTTTAGAAAATTAAACAAAGTCAAGGGAAACAAGTGAAAAAATGAATTAATGGGACTTCTTCAAATTAAAAAAAAAAAAAAACTTGCACAGAAAAGGAAATCATCAATACAACCAAAAGCAAACTAACAGAATGGGGAAAAAAAATATTTGCAAGTGATATATCAGATAAAATGCTAGTATCCAAAATCTATAAAGAACTTATCAAACTCAACACACAAAGAGCAAATAATCCAATCAAGAAATGAACAAAAGACAGGTGCCTGGGTGGCTCAGTGGGTTAAAAGCCTCTGCCTTCGGCTCAGGTAATGATCTCAGGGTTCTGGGATGGAGGCCCACATCAGGCTCTCTGCTCAGTGAGGATCATTTGTGATCTCTCTCTCTCTGTCAAGTAAATAAATAAAATCTTTTAAAAAAGAAATGAACGAAAGGCATGAACAGACATTTCTGTAAAGAAGACATCCATATGGCCAATAAACACATGAAAAACTCATCAGCATCATTTGGCATCAGGGAAATGTAAATCAATGCAAATCAAAACCACAGTGAGATGCTACCTTAGACCAATCAGAATAGCTAAAATTAATGACTCAAGAAATGACAGGTGTTGGCAAGGATACAGAGAAAGGAGAATACTCCTATATTGTTGGTGGGAATGTAAGCTGGTGCAGCCACTCTGGAAAATAGTATGGTGGTTCCTCAAAAAGTTGAGAATAGAGATACTGTAGGATCCAGCAATTGCTCTATTGGGTATTTATCCCAAAGATACAAATGTAATAATCCAAAGAGGCACATGTACCCAAATGTTTATAGCAACAATGTCCACAATAACCAAACTATGAAAAGAGCCTAGATGTCCATCAATAGATGAATAGATAAAGAAGACGTGATTGTGATTCATATATATATATATATGAATATATATATATTAATTCATATATATATATGAATTAATATGCAGCCATAAAAATGAATCTTGCCATTTGCAATGACATGGATGGAACTAGAAGGTATATGCTAAGCAAAATAAGTCAATCAAAGAAAGATAACTATCATATGATCTTACTAATGTGAGACATATGATCTCACTAATATGAGGAATTTGAGAGACAAGACAGAGGTTCATAACGAAAGGGAGGAAAAATGAAACAAGATAAAACCAGCAAGGGAGACAAAACGTAAGAGACTCTTAATCTCAGGAAACAAACAGGGTTTCTGGGGCAGGGGATGGGAGGAATAGGGTGGCTGGGTAGTGGATATTGGGAAGGGTTTGTGCTATGGTGGGCACTGTGAATTGTGTAATACTGATGAATCACAGATCTGTATCTCTGAAACAAATAATACATTATAGGTTAATTTTAAAAAATCAAAAATACTATAAAACACATTTGTCCCAGAGATGAAATGAAGTAAATAAAAAATGGTAATTGTATTGTCATGTCATAAATGGAAAGATTAAAGATGAAAAATAAGTCTAAATTTTGAGTGTATAAAAGAGTGTATCATAATGAGATTTCAAAATCCATTCATTTCTAAAGTAGATAAAAGCAGAAATATTGAGAAAAATTGAAACTACTGAAGCACATCTTAGCAATTGCTAAGAAAATACCCTTGGAGAGTGAAAAAATTCTTAAATACTGTAATGATCATCATAGGATGTCAATTAAAATAAATATCAATATAGCCAAGTAAGACATTTTGATTATTCCAGGAGGAAGTATAAATTGAGTATATTTCTATTCTCAAAGAAAAATTCATTTGTAATGCAACATGTAGAATTAAAGGACTATTTTGAAAGTTCTAAATTCCTAAATCAAAGTAATCCATTCCAGATAAGAATGGCTAGAAAGTACAGTGAGATCAAGAAAAGTGCTAAAATACGAGTTCACTTTATATCTCAAACATGGACTTTTGATTCTCCCTGTAGTATTTAACTGAACAATAAAAATAAACTTGTTCTGAAAGATCTGAAATTAGATTTCTACTCAGTATATGGACTTCCTTCCCAAGAAAAGGGGAAAGGAAGGAAATCCTTCTTAGGCAGCAGTGTGGGCAAAAGAAAAAATAGATAAAATTTAAGTAGCTTCACAGTGTCTGGTTCTTCAATATGTCACAGTGGGTGAGAGTTCTCTCTTACAAGTTGCTTTCCATCTACTTGACTGAACATGTCAAAAGAAACAACAAAGGGTATCTCTTAACCCCCTCCACAATTTAGTGAATGAAGCCATCCATCCTGCTGGGAGTAGAATAAAGCTTGAATCTCAAACATGACTAATAGCTTATCTCTCATGCAATAATCTAAAACAAAATCTGAAAAAAAAAAAAAAACCTCCAGGTTTTTAGAGGGTTTATATATTCTAGAGTTATATCTCTGAATTGTTCATACCATACAAATTGAAATACTAGGATTCAATGAGATATATCCAAATTCAAGAGGCAACTTTGGGATGCAGGATATGTATGAAGGTTTCGCTTATCTAACTTATTCTGAAACAAAACCGTCTTTATGAATATGCTCAACTGAAGAAGAAAATGTAATATTTTCTCTGTTCTGCCAGTGATAATTAATATAGAAAAAAATGGATAATATGGTATGTTAATTGCTCCCTTATCAGTTGAATTTGACTTGAAATAATATTGGAATTAAACTTGTACTGAGATTAACCGAGATGAAGTTCACATTAAACCCATGGGTTTCTTTTTAAAGGCCACTCAGAAAAAAGTACTCAATGTAAACAACTCCAAAGTGTAATAATGGATGGAGGTAGGTTTGGATTACCGCTCTGACTCTTGATCACTATGTGGTTATACCTAAGTTATATAACATTTCAGAGTTTCTGTTTTTGTTTTTTTTCTGTACAATGTATTAGTAATGACATACAATTTGCAGTGTTTTTGAGAGGATTATGGATAATGTATATAATCTATTTAGCACAATGATAGATAAATGGTATGTAGTTAATAAATGGCAAATGCACGATTAGGCAAGTTTTATTATGAGGTTATAGTTCATTCAGTTCCTTTGTTCTTTGAGAAGCTATTATATCTTGGAATTAACCAGGCTTAGAGGTGAGATTCTTGTTGTTATCATAGACTTAAGGAGAAAGTGGGTTTTATGTGGTTTTACTTTCTACTTTGAAATAGAACTTGCTGTACTTCTAGTCTCAACAAATTCGATTAATTGTGCATTGTAACTATAAAATTTATTATAAATTTTATATTGAAGAAAGCAGATATACAGGATAATTCTATGAAAACAGAAATCCTTCTCTTGTAAAATGTGATTGTAATTAATGACTATAGTGAGTAACAGAAATAAATTGGAGAGGAGGCACAGCAAATAAGAGCAAAGCTGCTGGAGGTACCCACTGGATTTATTTATTTATTATTTTATTATTTTTTTAAAGATTTTATTTATTTATTTGACAGAGAGAAACACAGCGAGAGAGGGAACACAAGCAGGGGGAGTGAGAGAGGGAGAAGCGAGCTTCCCCCCCCCCCCCCGAGCAGAGAGCTGGATGGGGGGCTCGATGGTGGGTCTCTGGAATCATGACCTGAGCTGAAGGCAGTTGCTTAACCAACTGAGCCATCCAGGTGCCACAACACACTGGATTTAAATCAGCATTTGCTGCTATCTGTTTAATGTTGAGGAAATTCCTGAACCTTTCTGTGCCTCCATTTCCCTATATTTAATGTATTTACTGTAGGGTTGTGCTTATTAAATTAATCAAAGTTTGTACAGTGTGTGGTGTCTGGCACAGAGTAAATTTTGTATTTCTGTTTGTTAAAAGATAGAAAATGGTAGAAAGTGGTGCTTTTCCAGTCTTTTGAAAATTATTATTCTCTTTGAAATATAACTAACATATAGTGTTATACTAGTTTCAGGTTTTTTGATTTGTTTTATTTTTACTTTATATTCAAATTTTCCTTTTTTTATTGAAGTTTAGTGGGCACATAAGTTAAATTAATTTCAGATGTACGCCATAGTGATTCAGTAAGTCTATATACTATGCTATGCTCAAGATAAATATAACTACCATCTGTCATCATATACTTTACTACAATATCATTGACTATATTGTATTTATTATCCTCACGGCTTATTTATTCATACCTGGAAACATGTATCTCCCACCTACTTTAAAAAGAAAAAAAAGACAAATTTTTATAAGATACGTTGAAAATAAAAAGAATATTTTTTCCTGTTTTTGATGAGTTTGATCTTAAATGGTTAAGAGGATTCATGGGACACACAATCAGAATTAAAAACAATCCAGATAATATTTGATTTAGAGAATCAGATACCCAGTGGAGTTATAAATAAATATATTTGAAATATTGCATGTCCTGTGTTTAAAAAAAAAAAAACCTAAACAGTGTCACAGTGTTATAGAACAAGATGTAGTCCATTTCTTCACCCTATATTTTACTAATTACCATTCAGAGGGAAAAAAAAAAAAAACACACATACTCTCTCTTTTTTTTTATCCTAACATTGAAATTAAAATCTACATTAATATCTTAATATTTCCATTACAGATATGATGTATTTACTTCTTGCTCTGGCTGTTGTACATACAACATTCTTTCACTACCACTCTAATTTCCCAGCATGCCAAATTCACTAGAAAAATACATTTATAGTCTACCTTAAATGAATTCATTCAGACTTGTTATGGTTTAATGATGTGCATTGATTTTTTTGAGACCATAAACAAAAAATCTTAATAAAATTTCTTCTAATTTAACTTCAAAGACATAGAAAATACTGCTCACTTAGATAACCAATATCTGGTATAGAGTCTTACATGATTACATGGATATTTCCTTTTAAAAGTAAATAGCAAGAAACTCTTTCCAAAAGATAAAATGAATTATTTATATCCTTACATCTTTCTTTTATTCCAGGCCTCTAAGAATCTTACAGACAAATAAAACATTCAGTCATACAAACTCATATACAGTGAGTTTTCTTGGATATTTTTTAAAGTGAAGGGTTATAAAGGGAATAACAGTAACAAATAATAGATATTTAAATGTGACATTTAAATTTTCACCTTTATTTTTTTCTGTCCTGTATTGTAACTATCTTATATCTTACTTCTTAACTATAGTTTGAATTATTTTGAGACAGCAATCATGCCTTAATCATTGTTCTTACCACAGGGCCTTCATTACATAAAGTTAATTCTCAATAAATATTTATTGAAATGACAGACAAGTTTTTTTTACTAGAGTTCCCCAAATTAGGAACTTTGTATATTCAGTTATTTTGAATCTATATCTTTTTGCAATAATCTTTCTATAGGAAATGTCCAATCACCAGCATCATTTTCAATGGTTGTAAACTTACTGTGACAGAAAAATATAAGGTTCTAATATTAAATTCTAACTGATTTAAGAAATAGTCTAAGTCCATTCATTGCACATGTACATTTTATATGCACAACAGTGATGAGTTTTTTAAATCAACTTTTGAATTTTTAAAAATCAGTGCCCTGGATTTTAATTCCATTCTAGAGATGCCAAGCTTGTATTGATCATCAACAGAAGACCAGTGTATCTAAATCTTTCTGTGGTTATGACTGAAAGAGAATTGCTTTCAAGACATTTTGCTACAATTCAGTAGCTACCAAAAGATTCCACTACCCAGCAGGAAATGATGGCCTTCAGAGTTATAACCCCCTTCAAATGACTATAACAAGAGTTTTAAAGCATTTTTCTCACTGTGTTACTCTGCACTGTGTCTCATTAGGCTACCTACAGTGCAGTAGTTACAGAAAGACTTGACAGACCTAAAATGTCACTACAATCACTTTTACCAAGTGCTGTCACCAATCCTTAGTCTGCTTTTAGTTTTGTGGAAGGAAATGTAGAAAGGCCATAAAGGTCTTTCTTAATGGGAACAAGCAATTTGGTCTAAACTCTAAAATAAGGATTTTTGTTAAACTCTGTGAGCATCTTGACAGAAATTCACCCCAGCGAGTACTGTATTTATTAAGATAAAGGTCATCCTATCTCCATGTATCCACCTGCTTGATAGTACACATAAAATATATCCATATATCTAGTTCATATATGTATATACATATATATGAATATAATCACTCAGCAACATGTATTTTATAATTTACTTAATCTTGCATGCAATTTATTGGGATTTGAGGAACCAAAAAAGCAACATCATTTTTCTTGCTTGAGTTGAAAATGAACTGAAATATAAGCAGGTATCAAGGTATCAGGCAGGTGGAAACAGAATATTAATGTTGAGATTTGGGCTATGCATGTGTGGATAGGTCAAGATCCTAATACTAAACCCCAGAATCAAATCAGAAGTTGCTCCTCTTTCATTTAGATTAAGAGAAAGAAGATGTTTTGAGATTTAGGACAATAAAGGCTCACAGTAGTTCTCTTAGCCTCACAAAGATTTTCACTATCATCTAGATTAACATAAATTCTTGTGGTTAAGGACTGGCAAAGCCAAACTGATTAACAGAGAAGACTACGTAAGAGTCTAAAACCAGAACTCTAGTACTCATTTACTCCTCATAATATTTATTTCCCTGAAAAGTAATTTGGGCAAACTTGCCTTAAGAATTAAGAACAGTAGCTATGGCAAAGATGACCGGTTAACACCTATTCTGTTTATATCAGGAAAACACTTGGATAACATTTTTATTTTACTTATTTCTTGATGTAGTTGTTTTCCCCAACTTTAATGTGGGCACATGGTGATCAAGGGCTCTATCTTACTAACATCTTGCCTGCACAATGTTTGGCACATGCAAGTGAGATAACATGATGAGTAAATATCTGAATGAAAAAATAAGCTTATAAGCTTAAATATTCTGTGCTTTATATTGAATGCTACCAATTTTGTGAAGCAATTTTCTTGATGTATATTCAAAATTAATTGTTTTGTTCCTCTTGTTATCATAGCTTTCAAATTCCAGGAAAGTAGACCTTAGAGATCGAGTGTTTTGATTCCAGATAAATTACATGAGTTCCACATCCTGGATCTGGATAATATTGTCTATCTATATTTGGCAATATACCCATCTTTCTTTGCTTTACTTTCTGTCATTTAAAAAAATATATTTATTCATTTGAGAGAGAGAGAGAGAGCATGTGTGAGTAAGCAGAAGGGTGAAGGGAGAGAATCTTCAAGCAGACTCCCTGCTGAGTACTGAGCCCCCATGAGATCATGAGCTGAGCTGAAACTGAAGGCTGGATGCTTAACTGACTGAGCCATTCAGTTGTACCAGTCTTACTTTCTATCAAACTATAATATGGAGATAATACTAGTTTTTTTTTTTTTTAAAGATTTTATTTATTGTATTTGACAGAGAAAAACACAGCTAGAGAGGGAACACAAGCAAGGAGAGTGAGAGAGGGAGAAGCAGGCCTCCTGCCGAGCAAGGAGCCCAATGTGGGGCTCGTTCCTGGGACTCCAGGATCATGACCTGAGCTGAAGGCAGTCGCTCAACCAACTGAGCCACCCAGATGCCCCACTAATACTAGTTCTTATCAATATTTCATACCTTGTTAAATTAAAAAAAAATGATCTATTATCTATAGACTGATAAATTTATAGATAAAAGGTAACTAGAAACGTTTCACATAATAAATACTTTGAAGGGTTGACTAAAATGATTATTACATTTATGTAGCACTACATATCTATTTCCAATACTGGAATGTGAGTTTGTTATAAACAGTTTTTCAATGTTATTTGAATTCCTATTCCCCACACTTAACAGCTAGCACATGAAAATGAGAGGGAAGAAGAAAGAAAAGATGCAAGGAAAAGTGAGTTTTAACTCATATGTCTTTGAATTTCCTATTCTGTCTCGTTTCCATGTTGCTATCACATTTTTCTGACTCATTTGCAAAAATTCTCTGTGAATAAATAGTATATACTTTAACATAAACTAATCATATTTGCTTCGTGTATATTATTTTATCTTTATATCTTAACTAAATATATCCTTTTGAAATTTACTAAGCCATGCCAGTGAAATCTTAGTAGTCTAGGATTTCTTACATATCCGATATCTACTGCATGTATTACTATTAGCTACTTAATCTATGATGCTTCATTTGTCTGGAGTGCTTTTCCATGGCCAACCCACCCCTCCTTGGTAGGTGTTAGATTGAGGACACTTATGATGACTTTACTTCTCAAATCTAGTCCAAGCATTTTTGCCTATCATTTCTAGGAAGATGTCAATGGCCCTTATCCTATGTTTTGCAAAATTCTAGAAACATCTTAGGCGCCTAATGTGTACTTGTTATCTAAAGGAACAAATAATGAAGTGAAAACAAGAATTTGCATGACTTAAACAGTGATTTCTTAAGTTATTCATGAATATTGCTGCTTACCCTTACAAAGATTTGCGAATGTTAAGTGTAAGAGGAGTGAAGACTATCTGACAGATCAAATATTTAGTGGGTTCTAACAAGAGATATCCAGAAGGGGCCTGAGGAGATACAGGAGGATAAATACCTTATTTTCCTTCATGAGTGGGAGGATACTTCGAGTTTTTAAAGATGGAAAGCAGTTACTATAATTTCTTCTTTATAAATTAATGTTGCTTTTATTGCCAAGATTTTTTTCTATTTCATAATAGAAATGCTGAATATTTATTGGACTTTGAATGGCAATTTTGCATTTGCTATTTTTTAATCAGGATATATTGTTCATGGATGATTACCAAGCCACACTTCTGAATGAAAGAACTTTTAATTAAGAGAATTAACAAAGCAATGATAAAGTTACTTCAGGGTAAAATGTATTATGAGTTAAAAAAAAGTAGTAAAATTTCAAACTCGCCATGTCACTTTAAAAATTTAGATGTTAACATTAAAAATAAAAACCTTTGTGATTAAGGGGAGGACTCAAGATGGCAAAAGAATAGGGGTCCTTGTTTCATCTGGTCCCTTGAATTTAGCTGGACAACTATCAAATGACTCTGGGCACCCATGGATTCAGTCTGAGATGTAAGGAAATATATCTGGTACTCTACAAGTAGAAAGGTGACTGTTTCTTTTACAAAGTAGAAGATACAGAGACATGAATCTTTGGGGAGATATCAGAAGATAAATTCAGGGATTCTTCATAAGTCAGCTACCAGAAAGTAATATAGCCCTGGAGTGAAAAATTGGAACCCTTAGAAAACTGCTCCAATGAGAGATATCCCTGTCTGCAAGATGCTCAGAGGATGAAAAGGACAGAATTCTAGGTGGGTCCCTGTGGTCTCAGGATCCAAGGAGTCACAGAATGAATGTGGGTGCCTAGGTCAGTAGAGTGCCAAGCAATGGGGAAACTGTTTACTGTCAGTGAGCCCAGGAGGGGATTCTCAGCTCCAGTCACCATAAACCATGAGCTGGGCCAATGGGGTGACTACTCTCCCCCTGAGCACCCCAAAAAGGACTGGAACACATTGACTATCTGCCATCACCCAAGAGGGGCAAAACAAGTATGCCCACAACTGGAAAATAGCTCTCAGTTTGGCAGTCCCAGAAAGGATAGTGGGGAGACACTCAGCTGTCTCCAGGGAGCAGTGGAGCAGGCATACACAGGAGCCCACAACCACTCTCGGTTCCAAGGCACACAAAGGGCAGTGACATGGGTTCCTCAGACCTCAGACACCCCCCCACACACACACACCTCCAGAAGATTGCTGTGGGCCCACACCATAAGAGACTGTGGAGTTTGGCACACACTATGGTGAAGACTTTGTACCAGAGAGTTTGCTGAAGAGGGAGGACTAAGAACTTTCAGCTCTTTGGCTAGGTATTGGGGCATGACCATTTTTATTCTGATCCTCTGAGGAGGTGGGAAAGCTATCAGGGAACAAAAACCACACAAAGGACCATTTTTCACTGAGCCCATTCCCCTGGCAAAGGGATGTTGCAACTCTGTTCAGGTGAATACATCTGAGAAGCAGCATAGCAAGGTCTTCTCCCAGAAGATAAACTGGAAGAACAGGTGTAAACTAATTTATGGATCCCACAAGACTGTAAAACTCCAGTGCAGGGGAAAAGAGTATACAGAGTTCAAGTTGTTGTTTTTTGTTTGTTTGTTTGTTTTTTGTTTTTTCTTTTCCTTATGAGTCTTTTCTTTCAGTCTACAATTCTCCATTTTTTTCTTTTCTTTTTTTTTTTGACTCTTTTTCCCATTTCAACTAGTTTCTTATTTTACCGGTTCTGTTTTGAAGACACTTTTTTTTTTTTTAAGATTTTATTTATTTGACAGAGAGAAACACAGACAGAGAGGGAACA